>CAVNYN010220159.1:0-74406 GCA_963692815.1 Nyctanthes arbor-tristis
AAGTGACAAATTGCTCACAACCCATCCCGTCAAGGAGTATTTGTAAAGAAAGAGCAAAGAGGTGAATGTACTTCTTTTTCTATTTTTTTTTTTTAAATTAGTCTACTTAAGAAGTTGGATTGGAGTTGATTACATAATGATGCCGGCAGTGGGCAAATGAATTTTGTGTTTCGTATATACCTAATTAAACTCCGTTATTAAGACTAACTAGATTTTTCACTCATGCGATGCACGGGGTAGTTATCTCGTGAAAATATTATACTTCAAAAGTAGTGTGATTGGAGTTGATGCTTAATGTCATAAAACGGATATAAAATATATAACCTGCACAAATATAATCAATAATAATTTATAACAAGATAACGAACCGATGATTTGTTTTACATGAGAAACTTTAAAACAAATGATCCCCAGGTCAATGAAAATTTAACAATATTCGGAGACAAGGGAAGCTTTTCAAAAAATCCTACAGGTACCACTAACCCTACTACGTGGTATATGGATGTGAAGAGAAAAGTAAAACCTAATTTTATTAAAAATTACAGAGTTTCGTAATGAATAATTCAATACTTTTTCAGAGTAAGTTGAAAGAGACAACGTACACACTCCGTGGAAATTGTACATATGATGTACTAATATAAAATGTTGCAGGTTTCAATTCTCATGTTTGAATTGAAAACCCAAACTAATTTTAAAAAATAAAGGAAAAGTATGCACATTATTATTTAAAAAAAAGAAAAAATTTGTCGTTTGAAGTTATTGTATATGGTGAAACTGATAGTGATTTCATTATATGAAATTTCGAGACCAACAATGAAGGTAAAATTATAAATGATCCGTAAAGGATACGATATACATTAGAAATTGTACTTTGAATTGAAAACTCAAACTAATTAAAAAAAATAAAGGAAAAGCATCCACATTATTATTTAAAAAAAGTGTTGTTTGAAGTTATTTTATCTGGTGAAACTGATAATGATTTCATTAAATGAAATTAATTTCGAGATCAACAAGGAAGGTAAAATTATAAATGATCTATAAATATTTTTAATTATTTATTCACGTTTTCTTTTATGAAAAAAATAAATTAGATTAAATTTTTACTCCCATCTGACTCCATCATTGATTACAGTAAATAAAATAAATAAATTAAATCGCTTTGTTTATTTGTAGCAATCTTAATTCCAATATATTCCTTCTCTTTTAATTATCAGTTTTTGTACTAATTAGAAGTGACGCTAAGATAAAATTTCCCTATCTTCCCAGACTTGGAATACTTGAATTGTCTTGATAAGAAGTGTCCTAATATAATTTTCATTTACTGGGTCTACATATATATAAACATATTCGTCCATATATAATTTCTATTTCAAATAACAAATTAATCAAATTATTTTTATTTTCATATTTTATATTAGATTGGTAAAATACTACACAATTCTCTTCTCACTATTGACAAATAAAACAACGTGGTCTTGAAATATTCAAGCTGGCCATGTGGTACCATGTGAAGGATGCAATTGGGTGGAAGTCAAAACTTTGGTTAATTTACAAAACCTCTTCCAAAACAACTTGTAATGAGGATTGAGAAACTAATGATTTGATCGAGTCGTCAATAAAAAAGAGTGTGCATCTATATTTAAATCAATACTAACGTGTGCATCTATATTTAAATCAATACTAACTCTGTAATGGATATTTTAATTCCTAAGTCATCGAAAGAAACAGGGAAGAAATGTCCATTATGAATAATTATTAGTTTTCCGTACTAATCTTTGTTTGACAAGCAAAATTGTTTCAACCATTTCAAAATATCAGGTAGCGTCAATGCATAACGCTGTCTCGAGTATAAATAGCTTGAGCATTTCCCTTTGCTTAAAGTGTATTCGATCAGGTAGTTAATTTATACATAGGTTCAGACACTAAAATTGTCATGGAAGTCTCTGGTTTCTTTGGTTTCTTGTTGATTCTAAAGGAATCTATCAAACTTTTGCCAAGAAATGGGAAGGTTATGGCTACAATAGTCATATTTTCCTTGGTCCTATATTCAGTTGCTTTCTTGTTGCTTGGTTTCTCCCTCAAATCCTTAATCATCGACATGTTTGTCATTTTGAAGAGGTCGTTAATGTCGGATCCTAGTTCTTATGATGATCCTGATCAAAGTACGTTTGCGCAAAATCCTCTGAACCAGATTCTTGGCCAAGCAGATCGTCTCAAAGAAGATATTGCCCTTCTCCTGGCTGTGCAAATGGCTTTTTCTATTGCGGTCTTTATCCTATCAATCCTTTTAACCACAGCCACAGTATTAACATCAGCTCTATCATGCAAGGACAAGAGAATATCCATAAAAGAATTATGTTCAAGGGCAGACATCACGATATGGAAGAGGGTACTAATCACCGGATTCTACACGAAAATCCATTCAACAGGTTACTGGGGCTTTGTTCTTGCTCTTTTCTCTCCTTTATTAATCTCTATTAATCAAGCCACACTTTTAGCAGCCATTTTGCTTGGGATTTTAGCGTTCTTTTACCATCTCTACTTGGGTGTTATTTGGAGCTTGGCAATTGTGGTTTCAGTGCTTGAGGAAGGTTGTTATGGAATGGAGGCATTAGGAAAAGCTGCTGCAATTGTGAAAGGCAAGAAGTTTCATGGGATGATGGTATACACATGTTACAACCTGTTTTGTGTTATTCTGTTCCTAGGTTATATGATCAAAGGTGGTAAAAAGGGAACAATGGATTCAACAATTTATGGAGAGTTATTCGTTTTCTTGGTTTCTACGTTGGGAAAGATTCTATTAGACGTAGCATACACAGTGTTTTACTTTCACTGCAAGAAGAGCCATGGTGAAGAGATTGAATTACATGGAAGCGTCCAATATGCCGAACTGTCTACTATTATTCAGCCCGTCGATGTATAATATACCCTAAATTATACAGCAAATAATTTGTCGAGTTGTTATCAAATTTTGAAAAAAAAAAATGGTTTAAGAGAGTAGAACTACTTTTTCGTTAAATCCATGATACTTTGTGATTGGTTCGTTTGGTTGTATGAGGATTGTGTTAGTTAAGATGAATTGTAGACCATCGGAGAAATCCAATATGGTTGGTGTTTTACATGTGGTCCCACCTCTTGACTTTGGCATGTCAATTGATATCTTACAACACCTATACCCATTTGAATGGTTGGTGATGACCGTTGGGGAGCCTGTGAGAGCTTCTCTTGTCATTTGGAAGTTCCTTAGCTAAAGAATAAAGAAAGGGCAGTGAGTTTGCAAGTCAGAGAGGACCAGCTTTACAACGAGATTTACTACGGTGTGCCTTTGATGGAGAAATCTGGTTATCGATCTTAATGGAGAATATTTATTTACCTTAATAGAATGTGTATAATTTAGTGATATGTAATATTCTCTTCTTTGTATTTTTTTCTTTTCCTTTTTGGACGTTCCCTTTGTATGTATGTAATCCCTTTGTATGTATTTAATCCCACACTGTATGCATAGCACAGACATGAGAAATAATACTACAGCCTGTTCTTCCAAATTTCATGGTATCAGAGCATGGCAGAGAATACAAATACAACTAGAAACACAGACACACAGATTGTTGCAATGGATACCAAATCACGCTACTTCCTACACCTATCCGATCACCCAGGATTAATCTTCGTAGTCCATCCTTTGAGTGAAAGTGGTGAGAATTATTTTACCTGGAGGAAGAATGTATTGAATGCCCTCCGATCAAAGCACAAGGCCGGTTTCATAGATGGAACCTTGCAAAAACCCGAAGCAAATTAAGAGGATTACCAACCATGGACACAATGCAACGCTATCGTGTTGGCCTGGTTGACTAACGCCCTCTCGAGAGAGCTCTAAGCGAGCGTTGCATATGCTGAGACAACCCAAGAAATCTGGTCCGATGTGCAAGACAGATTTACTCAAGGCGTGGATGCTAGAATTTATGAACTAAAGCAAAATATAGCTATTCTACGACAAGAAAAGACACCCATCTCAACATACTACGGTAAACTTAAATCAGTTTGGAGTGAATTACAGTCCTTTGATCCCATACCCACATGCACTTGCATTGGTTGTACCTGTGAATTAACTAAGAAGGTGGAGAAGATGCGGGAAAAGGAACAAGTCTTCGATTTTCTCATGGGATTAGATGAAGAATTCAGACGTGTGCTCTTCCGATCTCTAAGCGTCAATCCTCTACCGAATTTGGGAAGAACTTATGCAATTGTTGCACAAGAGGAAAAACAAAAATTTGTAACCAGTGGACGAACCTCAAATCTTGAAGCTTCTGCCTTGGCTGCCACCAATCGCGCCGGATTTCCAACAGTAACTAAGCAGCCAGTCGGCCAAGAGAGGGAGAGAAAATGGTGTACGTACTGTAACAAAACTGGCCATTTGAAGAATGAGTGCTATGAACTCATTGGGTACCCACCCAATTGGGAACAGCGAAGGACGTGAGCTGGTGGTCGACGGCGAACCCATATCGCTGCTGATGCTTCAAACAGAGGAGAGCAATATTTTGGTCGACAATTGAGCGGAGTACGTCCATATGCAGCAGTGGCAGTGGCTAACCAAATGGCCTCCGAAGGGGCTTTCAATAAGAACCAACAAATCCCCTCAATGGATCAATTCAATCAAATTCTTAAGCAATTGGAATCACGTAGATGGAATGGGAGGAAATAGTGCTGCCTTGAATTTCTCACGAGGTGGGTCAACACAAAAGGAATTGGAAAAATTGGGACCACATGGAGGTATGTTATGTAATATTAACAATATTGATTCACTTGATGCTTTACAATCTGCAAATTCTTGGATCATCGATTCAGGAGTCACAGACCATGTGACAAACACTGTGGGTAATTTGAAAAATATTGTAAAGAAATCGGGTTTGTCCACTATCCAAATACCAAATGGGCAATCGGTACCGGTTCTTGCAATGGGAGAAGTAAATCTGGATAAAAATTTGAGTCTTGACCAAGTTCTAGGTGTTCTTGATTTCAACTTTAATTTGTTATCAGTGAGCAAGTTGGCAAAAGGCTTGAATTGCACTCTAACTTTTGGACCTGAATTTTGTTTCATACAGGACTTACTTTCGAGGAAGCTGATTGGAGTGGGTAAGGAGTGCGATGGCCTTTACTACTTGGAACCCGAGAGAAAACGTAAGGCATTTGCAATTACTAATAAAAAGGACATTGGATTGTGGCATCGAAGGCTAGGTCACCTACCAACTAGTCGTTTGAAATTTATTTCTCAGTTATCTTTTGATTGCAATGAGAACGCTTTTTGTGATGCATGCTGTAGAGCAAAGAACACCAGACTACCTTTTCCAATCAGTGTTAACAAGTCTCACAAGGTTTTTGATCTCATTCATTGCGCTATTTAGGGACCTTATAAAATAAAATCATTTTCTGGGCATGTTACTTCTTGAGTACATTAGATGATTGTAGCCGGGCAACGTGGGTATATCTGATGAAACAAAAATCGGAAACACGAACTCATCTTTTGAACTTCATTCAATGGGTTAAAACACAATTTGAGTCACATGTGAAAGTGGTACGCTCAGATAATGGACTTGAATTTGCTCACAAGGAATTATTAGATTTTTATAAAGTTCATGGCATTGAGGTTCAAACAACATGTGCACACACGCCTCAACAAAATGGGGTGGTTGAAAGAAAAAATAGACATCTACTAGAAGTTGCCAGGGCATTAAGATTTCAGGCAAGTCTTCCTATTGATTTTTGGGGGGAAACGCATACTGACTGCAGCCTACTTAATAAATAAGATCCTCTCTCATCTTTGAATAACAAGACACCGCATGAGATTATTTTTGGGAAATTGCCAAATTATGATCATTTACGAGTGTTTGGATGTCTTTGCTATGGATTTGTGCATCATGTTCAACAGGATAAATTTGATAAACGATCTAGACCGGGAATTTTTTTGGGCTATCCACAAGAAAAAAAAGGGATATAAGATATTTGATCTTGAAACTCGTAGCTTTTATGTATCACGAGATGTGCAGTTTCAAGAAAACCTCTTTCCGTGTTCTTTCTGGAAAACAGATGCAGATATAGGTAGAATGGGACAAGAATATTGGCATAGCTTGGTTAAAAGACAACGAACGAGTTATAATGAAGACTACATCCACCAATTGTGAGGCAGATGGATATCATAGAACCAGAAGAACAAGAGACAGGGGAATCAGAAAACAATAGGATCATAGAACCAATCACTCCATTTGAGCCAGAACCATCAGAAAATCTAGCGGTTGAGCATGCAAAGGAATTGGCTGGAAAGAAAATTAGACAGAACATCGTCGATTGGTAGATTATGAAGTTGCCTTACCTCCTCTCAGGGTTCCGACCACTCATCCATCCACTCACTCATCCACTTCATCAGCTAGTTCGACGGTGTTTCCTATGACTCAATTCCTATCCTATTCTAGATTTTCAAGTACACATAATGCCTTCCTTGCAGCTATTTCTACTATAGATGAGCCTACATTCTTTCATGAAGCTGTTAAACAGACTCATTGGAGAGAAGCTATGCAGAAGGAAATACAGGCTTTGGAAGCAAATAACACTTGGACTCTCACATCTTTACCAGAAGGGAAGAGAGTTATTGACTCGAAGTGGGTTTACAAAATAAAATATCATCCAGATGGGACTATTGCGAAATACAAAGCTAGACTTGTAGGAAAGGGCTACATACAAATTGAAGGTATAGATTTCAATGATACTTTTGCTCCAGTGGCTAAGCTTGTTACTGTTAGATGCTTGTTAGCGGTGGCTTCGACTAGAAATGGGGAAATACACCAGTTGGATGTCAACAATGCCTACTTACATGGAGATCTGGAAGAAGAAGTTTACATGAAAATAACACAGGGATTTGCAAGAAAGGGGGAGCAACGTGTTTGGAGACTCCAAAAGTCTTTGTATGGTTTAAAACAGGCATCTAGAAACTGGTACCATAAATTCACTACAACTATCACTGATGCTGGTTTTCAATAATCACATGTTGATCATTCTTTGTTTGTCTCTTCTCGTGGAACTTCATTTATAGCAGTTCTCATATATGTGGATGATGTAATTATTATTGGGACAGATATGGTTCGTATACGTGAATTGAAGAAATATCTGATGAGGAATTCAAGATTAAAGATCTGGGCAAGTTGAAATACTTCCTTGGGATTGAAGTGGCTCGTTCACCTTCAGGGATAGTTTTGAATCAGAGAAAGTATACATTGGATATTTTAGCAGAATGTGGTCTCATGGGGTGTCGACCTGCCTCTTCTCCTATGGATCAACGAGCCAAAATGATTACTAATGGTCCTCCTTGCTTGGACCCTAGATTATATAGGCGATTTGTGGGACGCCTTTTGTACCTAACTGTTACACGGCCCGATATCAGTTTTGCTGTACACTCACTGAGTCAATTTATGCATGATCCTCAGCAGAGTCATCTTGATGCCGCCTTCCATGTCTTACGGTATTTAAAAGGTGCTCCAGGACAAGGGCTTTTCTTTCCAAAGCAGAATGAATTGTTACTTCGAGCCTATTGTGATGCAGATTGGGCGGGATGTCCTTCTACCGGTCGATCTACTACAGGTTATATGATTTTTCTTGGTGCGTCTCCTATTTCTGAGTGATCAAAGAAACAGTCAGTTGTCGCCTGATCATCAGCTGAAGCAGAATATAGGGTTATGGCCACCACTGCGTGTGAAATTGTTTGGCTGAAGAGACTGTTGCTTGATCTTCAGGTTTTATCTACAAAGCCAGTTCCTCTACTTTGTGATAATCAAGCCGCTATCCATATATCAGCTAATCCTGTTTTTCATGAAAGAACCAAGCACATTATACGACATCAAGTTCAATTAAAGGTTCGTATTCCTCAAAAGGTTCCCTCTAAATTTCAGCTCGCAGATCTTTTCACAAAGGCTTTGGGACGAGATTGTTTTCATGTTATTCTTAGCAAGTTGGGCATTTCAAACCTACATGCTCCAACTTGAGGGAGAGTAATAGAGAATATTTATTTACCTTAACTAAAATAGTATAACTATAGAATGTGTATAATTTAGTGATCTGTAATATTCTCTTCTTTGTATTTTTTTCTTTTCCTTTTTGGACGTTCCCTTTGTATGTATTTAATCCCACACTGTATGCATAGCACAGACATGAGAAATAATACTACAGCATGTTCTTCCAAATTTCAGATCTCTGAAGAAGACGGTGCGATGATGATTCCAGTATATTAATGGTGGTCTTAAATCTGAACTCATACAAAGATCAACATTAGAGGAGTGTTCTAGCAAGCTCGAGTCGATTTCTACACTTTAGAGATTACAATTCGCCAATTCCACATCGTAGTTGTAAAATCTTGTATACAACTCGTTGTAATCTCAACAAGATCCAAATTAAAAAAGAAGTTTGTTTATCCAAAAGCCAATTATTCCATGAAATAGTGAACCTCCCAATATTTTCTATTTTTGAAATTTCTCTTAACACTCGTATGAGTGCCATTTATGGCACTCAATGTCAAGTGCCATAATACCCTTCTAATTGGGCATTTTAGGCATAACAGGACCGGGTAGTCCTATTAGCGACAAGCCCCGCGCGTTTCAATTCTATGTAGATCAAATTGTTATTCTAACCTAAAATAGAGGCAAAGATGTTCAACCTATGCATTTCTTCCTAGTTTTTTGTTCTTCAAATTTTCATTTATTGTAATTGATTGTCGCAGAACATTGTTCTATAATTGTTATCGGTTGCGGAAATTTTGATGGTAGAAAATACACAATAGATTTTGTATGTGAATGTTTGTGACGGAATAGAGATTATCCTACACGAGGACGTAAATTCTTAATGAACGTAACACAGTAAAACATGAAAAAGAACTAAGTAACATGGACCAATACAAGAACAAAATCAATGTGCACGGTGGGAGAGAGAGCTAGATATATAAAACATCTCATTTCCTTTTTCTATTTTTCTCCACCCTGTCCTAGACAATACTACCAACTCCCATAAAGAGAGGCATGTATTGCTTTTTTAATCTATCTCAAATGTAGGACACTTTCCTTTTGAAAATAGTTGAAATATTAATTTTCTCAATAAATGAAATGATATATTAGGAAAAACGATCTTTAATTTTATCTTTCCAATATTGTTAATTATATTTTTCTTAGTCTTTATAAAAATTGGAATGGTTTATCTCTGTGGGACAGAGATAATATCTAGTTATAGAAAGTATCATGAACAATGTGAAAAGAAAATAATAATAATAGAAAAAGAAAGAGATAAAAAGGCAAGAAATGTGAGAGAAAATTGAAGTGATCAGAAAAAGGAAATTTCTAATTTTTGTCCTCAAACTTTTAATTTTGATACACTTTTGTCCCCATTATTTTTATTTCCCAATTTTGTCTCGAAACTTTCATATATTCATGCATTTCGTCCATTTCGTCAATTTTTCTGTTAAATGTCAGGTTAATGATTGGCATAATGGGAATAGAATTTGGAAACTTCACTCTTCATCCTCGAACTTTCAATTTTAACACAATATTGTCCCTATTTTTCTAATGTTTTGTCCCCAATCTTTTTAAAATTCACACGTGATTTATCCAATATCAAATTCCATCAATTTTCTTTTTGTTTAATGAGAGACAAATATGTAATAATTCATGAGAAAACTCACTTCTACTTCCTCTAAAAATGCACACATTTCCTTCTACAAGACTATAGAATAAGAATTAATCACCATTCTCATTCCTCTACCTATATAAACATGCATTTAAACATATTATCCACAGAGAATAGAACGATAAATTATACATGTAACATATTCCAAAAAAAAAAAAAGAAAAGAAAAAATAGGTACGGCAATCAAAAACTTTGCAAATATATGGGATTGTAAAATCCTTATGAAAGCTCGAAATCAAACCTAATTAAATATCTTTAACACGATAGATATACTCAAAAATACTATGTTAATAATTAACACATAATTTAGCTAAAAAGTACCAATTAAACATCTTATTCAAGAAAATATGTCAGAAGTTCAAAACAACATATTTTCAACAATAGAGTTGAACATCTAACCAAAATGATACCAATTAAATATCTGACCAGTTAATGATAGAATCTGATATTGGAGACTTAACACATGAATATATGAAATATTGGAGACAAAACAGTGAAAGAAAAGAATTTGATAAAATTTTGTTTAAATTGAAAGTTTGGGGACATAAAGTGAAGCGACCCAAATTTTATTCCTATTTTGCCCTTAACAGAAATGCATGAATATATGAAGGATTGAGGACAAACTAGGAGAATAAAATAATAAAGATAAAATGGTATCAAATTTAAAAGTTTAGGGACCTAAACTGACAATTATGGGCCGATTCACGCGACAAATGAAGCCCATATGAGGTAAGAGTCTGTGAAATGGTTGCGAGAAGAAGCATCCAGCCCATTTAATTCATATGGGCCATTTATCCTTTTTTTTTTTTTTTGGGATGGGGTTGTGTTTGGGGGGGGGGGGAATCTCTCTCATTATTATGCCTTGTGAACGTACAAACACGGGCCATCAAAGACTAAACGGCGATATATTTCTGAAACTCGGAGAACTCCCTTACGGCCTTACTCAATCAATGCTGGTTTTAGTAGTACATTTGGAAGAATGAAACTGAAAACTCAAATGAATCGGCGAGGACTTGTAAAAGCATATACGAATTCAAGAAAATGTTCTTGGTGAAGTGAAAAATTAATAAAAATCAGTTTTCAACTCAAGTCAAGTTTTTCATTGTGATTTTGACTCACCAACATATTGCTCGAAAGAACTAAAAAGTATAAAGAATGTGGTGTAACGTTAACAAATCACAAATGTGTTCGATATTGACACTAATCTAAAATGAACCGAAGAAGCAAAGTCAAGAATGTGTTGTAGCGTTGACAAATGTTTTAAAGTTCAAGAATTCAAAACTAACCTAGATTTCCACATCGACTGGACCAATAAGTGGTCCTGTTTCTGCGTAACTAAATTTATACACTTAACCTCATAATTTGACTGAGTGTCTAGAAAGGCCACTTTTGTGTGGCTTCATGTAATTCACACAGATCTAAAGTTGAAGAAAGCAAAGCAGCCGACAAATTAATTGAAGAAAATAGGCAAAAATAGACAAGTTGACAAATCATGCCAATTCTATGCCAGCCCTATAATTCAAGATAATGTACAAATGTTTCATTCAAAAAGGGATTTGAATCATTCAACTAGACCAGAATGCTTCTTTTATCCCATACCCAAATCTCAATTACTTGTATTATTAACATTTCACAAATCTTTGTGGGTTTTGAGTTTTTGTGGGGAACTTTGTACTTCTTTTTGACATTTTAGTTATGTGTTGTCTTCTTTATTCCTAGCCTTAACCAACCCACGTTAGCTAAATCCACAACTTAATTAGGTACGCTCTATATCCTTGTCTATTGTTTTAATTTATTCCATATATCTTTCTCGTTTTGGTATCAAGAAAGATGATGTATGTTGGAAGCGTTGTTTTAGAGAGAAAAAGCGTTCGTATATGAAGTCATGCCAGAAAATCAAGATTCCATGTGAGATCTTCAAACAAGCTTTTGATACTCAACGGGCTGAGCATCTCTTGTATAGAGAGCATGCTTAGATATTTGGATTTCTCGATGAGTCTCTTGAAAAACCCATCTAAAATTTCAGGGCCCCACCATGATTAAAGTCGGGGATTAAACCAAATTGCAAGCATGAAGTTCTAAAAGTTTGAAAATCATCAAAAGAATCAAAGAGAAGGAAAAAGTATCTTCTGATTTCTCATCTACTTTCCATTTACAATATTAATTAAATCAAATATCTTTCACTACTAAAAAGATTTTATTCTTTAATAATAAAGAAAATTAAAAAGTTAAACTAATCATCATAAGATTATGGAACACAATAACATGCTCCAGTGGTGTGAGTCCTTTCACTTATTTTCATTACAATGTTATTTCCAGTTCCAATTACTCCTTTTTCTTTTCACCTCATTTTTTATTACATCGTGGTAAAAGAATTTAAATATATTTCATTTCATATGTCACATCCAGCTTCGCGTATCAAAGTATGAAAAAGGAAACGGATGGATCATCCAGTTGCAACTGAATGCCTTAGAACTACGACACGATTGATTTTTATTCTTTGCTCTTTTTTTCCTTTTTCTAAGTTTAGAAAATAAATTCGTTCTACTTTACAAATACTTATTTATTCTTATCTTTAGATGAGAAAGAACTTATTCACATCACACACTCTACTTTTTTAGGATACAAAATTTGGGTGATTCAATATTCCCTGTAAGACAATATATTTCTTTCCGAAAGTGTAAAAATGACTTGTTGAAAAGGAGACGGGGGGACTCATTTTTTTGGCAGACGAAGAAAGCATAATAAGAATCACAATAGGTTAAAAGAACCCTTTACTGTAGACCATTACTTTACAGTTAACGATATATCTATACTAATTAATATTCAATCTAACCTCAGTAATCTTTTAAAGAATACTTGTGAACATGTAGAGATCGATATCTGTCTAGTTTTGCAACCTCATTGCCGACGCTCTAGGGATTGAGCAAAATCTTTCATGTGGTTTGAATACGAAATTATAAGGTCATAAATGCAATCAGCCGACCATAAATGCATGCATCTAAGTCCAAATACATTGTAAATACTCCAAGTTGCCTATATGCCAAATGTGTTAAATGCCCCCCTTATCTATTTTCGTCCCATTGACTAAATCAAACCCCGAGTCGAATTAAGCGCACACACTTGCGTCTACATTTGCATTAGACTTACTTTTCATTGCACGTCTGACATATATATATATATATATACTCACCCATAAAAGCAATATTGATAAGATCTAAACTCGAAACTGTACATACTGTGAAATTACATTAGTCAAGATCAAACGTCCATCCCCTCGACGGTTAAACTCAAAGTCAAAAATCAAATTAAAACATGGAAGTCGAGAAGATGAGAAGGAGAGTTTTGAGAGTTGTTAAGCTGTTAATTTGTCTTTATTAGGAAAAGGTAGAATTGGGTGACATGAGAAGGGACAAATTATTATAAAGTTGTAAAGTATGTGTAGGGCTAAAGAGGAAAAGGCATGCCATTCTCTACCGCTACCAGACAAGCACAAGTGTAACTTTCCTTCTTATTAAAGCATAAAAAAATATTATTATACACAAAAATATTTCGGACTATGATCTTATTCGTAGTTATCTATGATAATTCTCTATTAAATTATATTATTAATTATGTCCATGTTGGAGCGGTTTATTTTATGTGGCTAAAAGATTAATTAGCTTGTGTGTGTCTATAGTTTATTTTAAAATATTTTTATTAAATTAAATGTTTTAATCTATTAAATTTATTTATTTTTACTAACGTTCTTATCGTTATCGTTTGACATTATCTTGAAGAAACCAAAGGGCAGTTACATGTATGGTGAGACTTTTGAGAGATTAGAAACCCAAGCAATTATTCAATCTTTTGAATTCTTTGAACTTTGCTGCTCCCTAGAAATTGGGTTCCATCTCGTGCTATCGATGACTTTAATAATATTGAAGTTGTCATTTGCATTTACATTCAAATAAAATATTTTGTTCCCCGAGATCTTTTAATCTTTAGATAAAATTCTTGCTCCAACACAAAATAATCTTAGAAAGGAAAAGATTTTTGAGAATGATAGATTGCATTAAAAATTTTGTTGTATACACGGTAAACAAATAACAAATGTGTTTGGTTTCAATTTATTATTATTATTATTATTATTATTATTTAATACAAGGGGAGGGGAGGGGAGGGGAGGGGAGGGGAGGGATATGTGTAGTTCGAACTTGAGATCTTTTAATGCAAACATCTTGACCACTACAACACAATTCGAATTACCGTAAGTTCGTTTTATTAATTAGCTTTTTTTTTAGCCTTTTTGAAAAATATGAAAAGTTTTTTTTTTTTTTGGAAAAACAAATGAATCAATCAATAAAATAATGTCAGGTAATAACAAATTTTAAATTATACCAAACACTTAAATTATACTAAACACATAGTGAGAGATTATTAAAACTTTAGATGTAATTTGACTAACAGTTTGTCAAATGATATCTTTATCAAAGTGTACATCTACGAAATAATCACACGAGCCCCACTTACAGGGAGATCGGGACTGAATTTATAAGAATAATGTTATGTAGTACTAGTGATACTTTACACCAATTTAAGTAGCATTTAATGTGTCATTAAATAATAAGTTAAAATAAATAAATAAATAAATGATCCACTTAATTCAACTTATTATTTAGTACCACTTTGATATAGTATCAAGTATCAATATTACTAAATAGCACTACTCAATTTATAAACGAGTAGCTCGAATTCGCAATTTATCCCCTGAAACAATTTAGAGTTGGGACCCACAGAGTTCTTTGATTACACTCCTTTTCTGGGCGGCGACACGTTGCACATGCAAAAGCGTGTCCTCCGTAGATACGCTACACCTAACCAAATATTTAATAGGACCCCAGAGAATTTTTAAAAAAAAAAAAAAAATCATAGCAAAAAGTTGAATTCTGGCCGTCCGTCAGTACCCCCACATTTTTTTTTTCTGAAAGAGTACCCCCCATTTTTTACTACTGTGACAGCCACCAACTCCAGACAATTGAATTGACCATAATGCCCCCATATCGAACATAAAAAACAAAAATAAGAAATAAATGACAAAATAAGAGGAATGCCTCATATTTATTGGTGATGTGCTATGTAACAATTAATATTAATATCTAAAATAAACACAAAAACCCAAAAAAAAAAAAAAAACAAGAACTTTTCAATATTTGTTAACCTGTCAACGTCTCATTTTTAACGGTTTTTTTTCCTTCAGTCCACTCTGTTTCTTTTACACTATTTTCCTGCCAAATGGCTGCTGTATTTACACCTGAATTCTCTTATACTTGTACACTTCATCAACCCTCCACGGTGATTCTACTAGGCAACCAATCTCCAGTTCTTTCACGGGAGTCCAACTCGACGACGAGGCGCACAACGGAATTGCGGCTCTCAATGGACGGTAGGCGGGGTTTGAGTTGATTGAAGCTAGGTGCCACGACGTTTTCCATCCATTGTTCGAGACTTGTGTGATCGTGCCATAGACCTCCGAGGATCTTTTCTATGACGTCCTCTTCTACTTCTATTGACAAGTTATCGCCCACAACCATGGAGAACTTCACTGAGATTGTTTTCTTAATTTCCTTCCGGACAAAGGACGAGTCTACTGGTTTGAACGCTATGGAGTCATCGACATTGCTCGCTAGCTCATGAGGCACTGATGTAATAGTGAATTGTGGGTTCACAAGCCCAAGCTCGTCCTCATAATCAATGGTGAGATCGCTAGAATTGTGAGATCCATCCGTTCTATCATCTTCAGTATCTACGGCAAGATTAAGGTCAAGAGACAGGCCTGAACCTATTTGTTTCCGAGCTCTTGTTGACCTATCTTCATCCTGCAACCAACTGGGCCGACGTTTTGCGCTCTTTTCTCTGACTATCAATCCTAACTGCCAACCTCGGCTAGCTACGGAGGCAACTTTCTTCTCATCAACAAAATGACCTTCCCTGATTGCTTCAGGATTAATAGTGGACCAATCTCCTGTGAGGATGAATATGGCGTTACCGAGACTGATCTCACGTCCATGGGAATCAGCAATCCTACCTCTTTCAATAGCCCGTTTTACGCTCCCACGTAAAATCATATCTGCTTCATCAATGTCTTCAAGCATAATTACTGAAAACGGATTTCGTCTAACCGCCTCTGCAATGCGATCAATTGCTGTTTTTCCACGGAAGTTCATATCCAACTCTTCATTATTGCGCCTTGAGCCAAGACAAATAATTACTGGATTAGTCCCACATATCTGCTCCGCTAGGACCCAAGCCATCTTTTTCTTCCCCACCCTGTCTGGACCAGTAAACAATAACCATGTGTCACCCCTAGAGCCAGCACCTCGACATCTCCCATTGCCCAATCTGCACCGGGTTATGGCTGAAGCAACGGCTGTAGCAGCTTCTCCCTGCCACCACGCCTTCTCCATTAGGCCCTTGAGGAGCTTCTTATATGTGTCAGCATCCAATGGATTAGCAAATTTGTCTAGAATCTTAGTCTGAGGCTCCGAGGAGATGCAACCCAAGAAATCTTTAACACCATCTTCAGTAGTTTTCTCCAGGGTGTTTTCTCTCCCTTTTTGTCCAAGAACCAAATCTGTCCTCACCGGACTTCCAGGGGTGCTGTTGGTGCGCCCTGCAGGTTGGCTTGTTACATGATTTGTGTTCAACTGTAAAACTTCACCAAGGGGCTTTGGCGTTTGCAACTTAGGCTGGAAAGGTGGACGCACAAGGAGGTTTGGATTACACAGGCTTGGCATGGAAAGAGCCGGTGGAGCAGCTCTATCAGAGTGGATTTTTTGGTGATAATTTGGATGAAGATGCATGCAAGTTTCTCTCCATTTCTTTTGTAATTCTTGAGTCTTGTGCTTAGAAAGCACTTCCTGATCCTTACCCTGCAAAGATAAGAAAATCAACATGAGCTTGGTTTGGTTCCCTTCTAAGTCTAGCAAAGGATTTAGTTTTAAAATAGAACATACATCTGATTGATCTGCTGTTTTAGCACCACCAGTCTGAAGTTTAGCATTTTTCAACCAGAGAGGAAGAGATGATCCATTATCTTCTTCTTTAGCCTCTGAGAACGACTTCTCAATAGCTACAAGTTTTGCCAGTTCCTTCTCATAATTCTCAGAACATTGTGGACAAAAGGAGGTTTTTTGAGCAGGATCCAAGTTCTCTGACACCCGCCTTGTTAAAGTGGTAGCTGGAAGGGGGACATTCTTCAGTGGATTTGAATTATCTACCGGATTTCCCAACACTCTCTCAGACCCAAGCCTAAATTACAAGGTTCAACTCAAAAAAATTAGCAAGGCAACACGATCTTGACCATTTCCATCCAATAAACTACAGACTAAAAAGGAAAACAATCGGAGATATCATCTAAATGTTCAGTTTCAATAAGCAACGAACTCATCTGGTAGTTTGAATCTCAGAAATCTTATATTCTGTTTATACACTTCTGTCACATAAATTCTTAATATAAAGCATAACAAAAATGCAATTTCTAACAAACTGTCAATTCTAAATTATATGCACCAACAGTCAATCAACATGTAGTATGAGCAATTTCATTATCAGTACACAAAAAGTTAATCGAAACAGTTCAGCATCATTGATCTTGATCAAGGTTAATTCAAGAATATACCTCGGGAACATCCCTAAAAGTGGCGATCTTGAAGTAATAGGCACTGCTTGCAGATCCCAGTCATTTTCCATTGAAGGATGATAGACTTGGCACCTCAAATAAGTCTCGCATGTTGCAGTTCCAATCAACCATAAATTAGTACCATCTCCGGCAAATCGTGCCAGTAACTTGGACATTTCCACCACTGCCGCCCGTCCGATTTCAGAAACCACCTGCTGCTGGGGTTGTGCCCCGCCAAAACTCATTGGTTGCTCCACCAGCCATTTCAAATCACCCAAATCAAGAATTACCCCTCCACTCCCAATCCTACTCTCGATCACCCTATCTAATTCCTTGATCTTTGAAGGTATCGCATTTCGGTCAGCTACAAACTCTTTCTCAATGGAGATCACCTGAAGATTCTTCAACTGTCCTTCAGCTCCCAATTCCTGAGTCTCGATTTTTCTCAACAATTCTTTCACCACAGCCTCAGGCTCCGAATCCCCCACCAAAACCGGGTTCCTTTTCTTAGTTCTTACCAAAATATCGAATACCTTTTTCAAATCCTCGTTTCTCTGATTGCCCATCTGCCCTGTACTCCCCTGCTGCAGCCGGGGATTCAAATAAATATTCCGATTAGCCAATGGAACAACGGGGGACGGTGTCGCGGTCGGTGGAGTAGACAATTGAGGCGTTGAAGAGAGCATCATCGGAGAAATCCCTCCGAAAGTTCCGCCCAAATTGACATTTCTAGCACCGACATGGTGATTAGCATGGGCGTTGGAATTCAACGATTGTTCGATGGTGGCCTTAACAGCAGGGCTCGAGAAGCTCGCCTCACGCATCACCCGGCTGACGCTGGGATCATCTAATATCGAGATAATAAGCTGCTCCAGCTCTACCTTCACGGCGAGTAATGGTTGCTGTTGCTGTTCGGGGCACCCTCGCCTCTGATGCGCCTGGGCGCGCTTGAGAGCGGCCATTAGTGCATTAGAGATCGGAGGTTCCATCCCCGGCGCCATATTTTGGGCCGTGGGGAGGCGCTCCAGGGCCACGCTGAAGCATAGCTCCAAAGCCCGGCACTGAAGCGGGTGGCTAGAATTGGGGTGGGAGCGAATGCATGCCTGTCTTAGAAAACCCGACGGCGCGGCCAAGAGCGTCGCCGCCACGTGCAACGGCGTCGTCTGGCCGTGGTTCCGACGGCCGGCCTCCGCTATAGAATGGTTCAGAACGCTAGCAGCCTCCGGTGTCAGCGTCTGCTGAATAGTACTCAACCCAGCTCTCATCTTCTTCTTCTGCTCCCTTTATCTCAATCAATGATTTAAAGGCCAGAGAAATCCAACAAAAATTTTCCAAGAATTCCCTTTTTCTGAAGCAATTGGGAATCTCCGAAATTATCCAAGAAATGCTGAAAAATCAAACTTGAAGGGAATCAACACTGTTTTCAGATAACCTGAACCAAAACCCAATTCAGAGAATACACTTTTGTATAGATAAAATTGAACCCCGGATCGTACTTTCTTCTATGTATAAATTAAAAGCAAGATCGATGGAAATTCCTTAAACAAGAACCCTACCTAAAAAGAACTTTTTATTTTCTTTGATTTTCTCTCTACCACTCTATTTCTATATACTGTTTAGCATATGTGTGTATGACTCTAAAATCAGTGACATCAACGCAAAAAGGAAATACCACACCGCCTCCTTCACACAAAAAACCTCCCTTCCATTCTCACCTGCTCTCTCTCTCTCTCTCTCTCTCTCTCTCTCTCTCTTCCCCACAACTTAACCCAGATGATGATATGTGCAAACCAAAAACCCAAAAATAAAGAATGACATATAATAATTAATTCCCCTTTCTTGAATTAATATTTTATTTGTGTGAATGACATAATAATCAAAAGAAAATACAGAAAAGGCCAAAGGAGTTAAAGTTTTAGGAGTTGTCAGAGAGAGAGAGAGCATGTTAGATAGAGAAAGTATGGAGCAAAGGAATTTATGGAACATGGGGACATGGAAGTACTTTCAGTTGCAAAGATTTTTGGAGATAATTAAAAATATGCTAATCTTACCTGCCCCTCCCCCCCCCCCACCCCAACCTTTTTTTCTGTAATATTTTTTAGGATTATTTAATTGGCTTTTCTTATTTTATCTGTTAATTAATAGTATATTCCATTAATGCTTTTGCATCACCACAGTTAATTAATTGTTTATTTTTAAATTGGATAATTAAAGGGACGGAAAAGGTGAGATTCATTATTATTATTTTATTTACTCTCTCTCTAACTTTTTAACTTTCTCTCTCTCCTCCCCCATGGATTGACTGCCTTTTCAGCTCACTTCTTGTTTCCTCTTCTGTTCATTGACTGGAAAAAAATTCCCACCTGCAGAAGCCGCGTGTTATTCTGACCTCAAACAAATAAAGAAGTTCAAACGAGGTCTCAAAATTGTACTAAAATAAAATAATACAAATTTAACATTTTATGCGGTATTATTTTTTTTATTTTAATTAAATTGTGATTGGTCTACTATTTGACTATTGAATTGATGATTAAATTTAACACTCTTATTTAGAATCACTAATGTGGCACAAATTAGTAGTTAAATTTAACTTGTTTATAGGTCATTTAACAATTACTAATAACTCTATTTTTTACTTATGTAGATAGTTAATTTTAGTACTACCAATGTGGATACTCTTATATAGGTTTATAAGGCTTTGTTCTTTGTCGTTAATAGCCTTCTTTTATTTATTTATTTTTTTTTTTTTAGACATTCATATCTTAGCTTTCTTGATAAAAAGAGACTGTTGTTTAAAATGTGTAGTAGAAAAATAAGGCAATTATAGGAAATTATGAAGAAATGTTGTTGGTGTGACTTTTAATTATTAAGTTTTTTCATAATAAAAAATCGTAATAATTTATAGACAACGAGGTGTAAATGACTTAACAAAGAGTACTAGAGAAGTACTACACGTTTAGTTGTACGAATTGCATGCTATATCATAACAGTCCATAAATTTTAAACAAATATCAAGATGTAAGATTTTATAGATTAATTGTAACATCTCATGTAATTCCTCTATTTTTAATAGTGACATTTTCGGAATAATAATTGGTTTTGATATTCAACTATAAGTAATCGATGAATAAATCTTATAATTGGATGACTAGTTGAGACATTTTATAAGAATTTGAAGACATTTTTGTTTGGTTGATTATTACTCCAATGTATGTCAATTACCCCATCGGTTACAGAAAAATTGCTAAAATAACGATTAAGCTTAATCGAGTAGTAAATTTTGAGATCGAAAATGTGCTTAAGATAAATATATGATGTCTCACTAGTATAGTCGGAAATACAAGGACTTAAGTATAGAGTTTAATAGGTAAAAGGGTTTACTAAGAATTAAAGGGAAAAATCCCATACACTTGTATCCAATAAGCTCTTCCCACATGAATTGAATCCACAACCCACACTTGGCATCTTGATTTACTAAGAAGAATTTTTATCCCTCCAATTTAACTCAGTGCTATAGAACAAGTGGGAGTCTTTATATTGGTAGAACTCAAAAACCTTTAGAAAACAAGAAGGAAAATTCGTCCATAAATTGTGCATGGTTTGAAAACTCACAAAAGACATTCAAAAGCTCTCTTTTATCTCTTCAAACAAGGTTTAGTTCATATATATATAGAACCCACATTCTAAAGGCTATTTTGTTTGGATATACTAAGGAATTGAAGGTGTTTTGTCACTCATTAACAAGTCTCAACTTCAAAGGTATAAGAAAATAAGGTGAGTAATTCATTACTTTGGTTTATTTGCATACATAAGTTTCAAAAAAATGTATGTGTTTTAGTTATTGTTAAAATAATTTCTTGCATAAGAAGTGCTAGAGTCTCTCTACCCATTTTGTATTATTTGCTTTGATTTGATCCATGTTAATTGTTATGAATTAATGAAAGTTTGGAAATCCAGTAAAAGCTAACCTGAAATTGTTATGAATCTATTGTGTTGTCATTACCATATTGGTATTTGAAAGGCAACGAGGTGCCATGGGTAGTAGGAACTTCTAGTAATTGGGGCCCTATAATGTATTCAAAAAGGTTTGTGCATCTTAATATTCTTAAGATTGTAGCATGAAATGATTTCTATAAACTTTTGCTAAATCGAAATAATGTATTACTCACGGGGTATTTTATACTCACATTGTATGTGATTACTCTTTTATAGACGATCCACTGAAGGATAGTTAAGAGAAAGGCCGAAGAATGAAGGTTGTCGCATGACGGGAGCCAAATTATGCATGTAATAGAGATAGGCCTTTGGCTTATTATGAGGATGATCTCATGTTTGTAATGTATTTGGGAACCTCATATGAGTTAGATATATTTTGTGCATTTTTCATCAATCTTTTGCACCATGACAAGATTATGAAGGATAGGCCAATATTTCTTGTTTAATTAAGTATTAGTTAATGATGGGAGTAAGATAAGTATATGTATAAAAACCAATATAACTAAATAAAACTTCACTTATAAGGAAAGTTTTTGATACAAGATTGAAAGTCCTATTTTCACATATAAGGGTTTCTCAAACTTGTGTTCGGTTATAATATATATAAAGTGACTTTTATTTATCGTGGGTCATGTTCTAAGGAATAAAAGAGAGTTGATTAATAAGTCGTGCCCCTCGATTTTGATAAGAGTTGTAAAAAGAAAATTGTAACGCTTTCGGCATATTGATTTAATAACATAACTTCAACCCATGTTATTTATTGAGGGGTTTGATATTAATGTCACCTATTGTACAATTAGTTGTACAAATAAAACGAGTTTTTATATATTTTAAACAGTTATAAACTTAAACAATTTTAGGTGAATTTTCAGTAACTTAAACGAGCCTTTTCAGTTCCCATTGGGTGTGGTTTTGGCACCCATTCATGTTGATGTTAGAAGATTAATTGGATTGGCCTATAATTATTTCATTGATCAACATTGCGTTAAAATTTTTTTTTTTTTTGCACTGATTTTTTTATTTTTTTTGTACAAAAAAGGGGTGGGGGAAGGGGTTGTGGGGATTCGAACTCGAATAATCCCGATAAAGGGTTAGACATTTAACTATATGGGCTAACTGCTTGATCCTTTTTTATTTGATTTAAATTTGTGATGGCATTCCTTGAAAATAAAAACAATAATAATTAAAAAAAAGTGAAGGCATATCACGCGCGCGGATTATGAGTGAGAAAGGGTACAGAATTAAGCAGTCGTGTTTGCCTTTAAACCAATTTTCTGCTTTTTACGCGCAACTGCTGCAAAAGTATCGCACGGCCATGACCTTTTCTCGACTTTTTTTTTCTTATGCTCAAAAGTTGAAGGGACTAAAAAAATTTTTGATTCAGGTTGACACATTTTTTGTGCTTATTTTCAAGTAATTCTGGCGTGTTGAAGTGTTCGAGGTTTTTTTTCCCCTTTTTCCCTTCATTTCTGGCTTTTTTTTTTCCCGTGAGTCTGCTCGATCGATAATTTTGCGCTTGACATCAGATTTAGAGCATCTCTAATGCTCAAAAAAATGGACCTAGTCCATTTGTGATAAGAGAAAGACACAAAATAAAATTATGAGTCCCGTAATTTTACTTATTTTAGTTTTCTTTTAATCATATTTCTCTCATTTACACTATTTTCGCACTTTTTCTCTCTCAAGTCCCGTGTAAGATTCACAAGTAGACCTTCTCCTTCACTCAACTCACTACTATTTTATCATTATTTTTAAATTTATCTCAATCTCTCTCCTCTTTTTTATTTTTCCCACTATTTTCTCTATACTTCTTTCCATTCCTATTTACTTAAAATAATCATCTTCTCTCTATCTCATCACAACCACAATTCACCCTTCGATTAGAGATGCTCTTAGTTGGCAATTTTTGTTTGGTGGAAATTTGATCATTCCGTACTCTATTATTGATATTTTGTTCAAACGATTTTTCATGATTCCTTAATTTGATGCCGGTCTTTGATTAATTTAAGCTGGCATTTCAAAGATGCAATCATTCCGTATCATCATTACTCAGCACATTTGCATTTGATGAAGCTTGTAAATTCCAATTCCAAGTTCATAAAAATGTTTTCCATTCTTGCTTACTTTTCTTTTCCTTTTATCAAAAACAGTTGAAATCTTGTGAATATCGAAGATTTTTTTTTTAAAGAAATTGACATTAGTCTCTTCTCCGCGTTGAATATTTAATCCATTTCATACTAATAAGTAATAAGCATTATATTCCTTTTATTTCAACTATCTACACGAGAAGTCTTTGATCCTAAAGGCTAATACATCTCATTTTGTCCTCAAATGGCCGTGGCATATTTTGAAATTGTAATGGAATCATGTACACTTGATAATGACATATATTAACAAAAATTATTATTATATATGACTTGGTTTATTATCTATCAACTTCAATATTTTGTTAGTGAATATACAGGATAATAAAAAATTTACAAAGGGAGTTGGATCATCATTTGTTAAATTATATATACACTGAATTGCTGACACGCAATTAAACAAAAATAAAGTATTCTTCACAAAATTCTTAATAATTTGGACGAGAATCTCAAATGACTTAGTAGCTACAGAAACTTATGTAATTTGTTGAAATTCTCATTACATTCAAACAGAAAAGAATTATCAAATACTTATTGGTTTTCAACTATTGTTTAAATAATTTTCTAAAAGTATTTATTTACAAGTGAAAATCACCAACTATATTGTGTTTATATAAGCATAGTATTTCATTTCACTTTTTTTGTAAAAAAAAAAAAAAAAATTAACAGAACGAGAAGTGGTTATAACTTTGTGATGAAAAGGTAGTGGGCCCACCATGGTTTTCTACTCGTTAAAAGAAAATTGTACCAAATGATTAACTTTTTGTGATTCCTAACTTTAAAAATTTTTCCTCACAACTTTTTACGAAGCCTTGACAAACAAAAATCATCATCATATTCCGTTTGGTAACGCACGCTTTCACTTGCCTTTTACGCGTTTTACGAGCCTACATGCGACTTTTTCACCCCTCCCTCTATCATTATTATTATTACTAAGAGTAATGTTATTTAGCATTATTGGTGTTTTTCACTATATTAAGGTGTTATTAAATGATAAGTTGAATTAAGTTCATCATTTATTTATTCATTTAGTTTTATTTATCATTTAATAACACATTAGATGTCACTTAAACTAGTACCAAGCACCGTATTATTCTATTACTAATAACCAAGTCACTTAATAAAAAATAAAAAAAATTGTAGATTTTTTTAGAATTCGGAACAGTAAAATATCGTGAGTTTTTCATGTGAGAAAGCGGGACACCGGAATCCCATGACAAAATGAAGAAAAAAGGGGAAACGAGGCGTGATAGAGCCGTTCCATTTTAAGAGTGCAAGAAAAGAAAAGAGAATGTGACTTTCAACTTTTTACATTAATTACCGCTCACGTGTCTATGCAATCTTTTTTCCCTTTACTTCTTTCCGTTCTTTCTTGAGTGAGTTTTTCTTTTTCTTTTTCATTTTTCTCTTTCTTGAGAAATAATTGATAAATGATAATGTTCAAAAACTTCCTTCAGAACACGTGGCACTCTCTTATGTACACAGAAGAACCCATATGTGGTTTTTGGGACTCAACAATGTACTCTCTCATATGGTGTATACGGGAGAGTGATGTGCATCTCGCAAGTTTTGTAACAAAACTTCTGAGAAGTTTTTGAACATTTCTCAAGGAATAATGAGCCATGATTATCGCAGTCTAATTTCTAAATAACTACATAACGATAGGCATAAATTGGTATTTTGGTGGATTTTATAAATTTCGTGA
The DNA here is from genome assembly GCA_963692815.1 of Nyctanthes arbor-tristis. Lineage (NCBI taxonomy): Eukaryota > Viridiplantae > Streptophyta > Magnoliopsida > Lamiales > Oleaceae > Nyctanthes > Nyctanthes arbor-tristis. The sequence continues at coordinate 25,223 of CAVNYN010220159.1, forward strand.
ATCATAAAAAAAGTAGAAGAGATTCAACAAAATCATAAATAATTCAGGTTGCGAAAGGATTTTTTCCCCTCTCTAATGAATTATGCTAAAATCTAGATTGAAGACGTATTTGAAGTTATGTTACAGGGTATTTATAGGAAAAAAATTGACTGATGCCACTAAGAATCTTATATCTAATATATCTATAGGAATATTCAAACACGAGATGTTTAGTGTCATAAGTGGCACAATATCAGTGCAATACCACACCTTTTTCAAATTATATCAGCTATTAATATTATAACACATTATTTGACTGGTACCATAATGGCACCAAAAGTCTGTGCTTGAACATTTTCACTAATAGCCAAGTAATAGCATTGCCATTGTAGGATTAGATGAACATGTTGTCTTATATCTTATTAAAATAATGTTGTTTGTCTAGATTGAGGCATTTTATTATTGAATGCAGAATAAGTTGATTTATTCATTTATCTATAATTATCCACCTAATGTAAATATAACAACAAGACGTCCCCGCTTTAGAGAAACAACACTAATACCTTATTGTTCATATATTCCTTTTTCTTGAATAATAACTTATCCCATTTATGTTCTCTTCCTTCATTAGGACTCCTAGATGTAGTACCTTTTCTATCTCACCATTGTCTTGCAACATCGTGATGTAGGCGCACCTACCACCACACAACACGAGTTAAGAATTTAACTTTATTTTGATTTTTTTGCAAGATTCAACATCAATTACTTTTTTAAAATATATGGTCACGGGAGTTCTTCTACTAGTCACAGATGTTAGAAATAAGGATGGTGAGTGCGCAAAATGATGCATTTAATCATATTCCTATTGGGCACAATATAGAGGTTTTCGGAATGAGTAATGTTATTTAGCACCACTGGTGATTGACACCATATCAAGGTGATATTGAATGATAAGTCAAATTAAATGGGTCCTTTATTCATGCATTTAATTTCACTTATCATTCAATGCCACATTAGTTGCTATGTAGACTGGTGCCAAGCACCACTGATGCTACATAATATTATTCTTTAGGAATAAGCATGTTCCTGTTATTTGATGAACTTCTCTAAAAGAATGTACCAGCCTTGAAGGATATTCATGACATAAAATATGTATTGGTGTATCATGAAGCAAAGAAGATGAATATTTTGTTGTTATTTCGGAAGATGTGACCACTTACGCAAAAAAATCTCATCAATTGAAGTTCAATTTCATTTCATTCGTATCGAGATGCCGTTAAAAAGTGGGAAGGAAAGAAAGAAATCTTGCACTAACGGAAATGGTAGGACAAAAAACACGAATCGTGACCCCCATTATCATGTGAGAATTGACTATGTATGCGTGTTATAATACTTTTTGAACAATTGTTTGACACATATTCGTTTAGAATATCACCAATACTAAATAAGAGAACACACAGACCATGAAAAATAAAATAGGTATTATGAATTTACTTAAAAATAAAATAAAAGATGAGAAACTCCAAAAAAGGCAAAAGGTAGACACACAAAGATTTTAGCAATATTTCAGTTCAATGTAATCTTCCCTGAAGTCGTGATGGAGTTAAAGATGAATTTTAAAAGAAGGGGCTATAATCAAGGGCTTATTTTTTATTTCTGACGTTAATTACATAATATTTTAATATATATATATCTTTATTATTATTAATCTATTATTATATATCAATATTTGTATGATAATAATAATTTTCATTAAGAAATGTGTAATATCGGTAGAAAGAGAAAAAAGTACGTAGAAATCTTGAATTTTGCAATAAAAAAATTGCACCTGATTTTTGTAATTTGGTAGACCAAATACCATTTAGTATGTTAATTTTCCCATATAATATAATAAAATAAAAACGTGAGTATGAAGGGAGTTTCAAATGCCTAAAAAGTGACGTATGCAGTGGCAAAGTGATTGGTTGTATTCGTCTCATCGAGTCACTCCAAAAGTATATACTATAGGCTGAAAACAGAGACTGTATGTGAATGTACGCCATAATGCCGAACAACGACCAAGCCAGCTAGCAACGCCTATCAAACTTGTACAGTAGTGCTGTTGCTCCATCCTCATCACATCTCCTAATTTGTTACGATGACTTTACCAGTCTTCAGAGCTCCTCTGCTTTGATTCGAAATAATAATAACTCAGGAATCGTTTTTTTAGTTTGCGTCAATATGACTACATGAGATCTTATACCACTCTACGAAAAGAACTCTCTTTTCGCATCATACTTAATTAATCCACAAAGCTCCACTCAATGTTCTCTGCCAATGCCAAACCATATTGACTATCACAAAACAAAGAGCAAAGCGGCTAATGAAATAGGGAGCCTGATCTATTTCTCTAGAAAACAACCAACAACGAATGGCCATTTACCTAGAAGAGCAACCCGTGAAATCAAACAACATCTAACGACACAAGAAAGTTGATTTTAAATGATTCTTTTCATGTATCAGTATGACTATGTCATAAGATATCAATATTCTCGTAATAATTTTTCATTAATAAAATGCAGGCTAACTGAGACCAGTAAGAACTAATAACTTTTATTTTTTCAACTTAAGAGAGAGAGAGAGAGAGAGAATAAATGTCAAATCCCATACATTTTTGAAGAACACAAAACTGGCTTGGTAACAATATTTTAACGAATCAACATTTAACGAAATGCGTCATTAGTCAAAACCTCCATTTGTGGATTAGGTGAATCGGTTGGCTGCATGCGACTTCCCATGTCAAAAAGGGCCTTGTGGAAACTAACCAAGTCACCAATATTTGTACGAGTCATGTTACACTTACCTAAATATTTTCACAATAATTCTTATACTATACAAATATTTTCACAATAATTCTTATACTAATACAATATACACACTTGGCTGCATGCGTTATTTCAAATTAAAATTATTTGTGTTATTCTATTTCTATTTATTTCATAACCCTCATTAAAAAGAAAAGAAGGAAAAAAGAACTATTCGTGACATTGTATTATTATATATATGTTTAAAAAGATATTAAAAATGTAAACACGGTTAAAAATTCATAATCATATTTAGTTATGAAAAACGTGTCAATAATTTTCCTTTTCTTTTATAGAAGAGGAAAATGAAATTCTTTTGTTATTTTTCAGCTTCGCAAGTCAAGTCAAATACTCAAATTAGTGAAGCTTCAATGAAGCCAAATAGTCAATCTTGAAATAATTATGGACTGTGGTGGTGTAAATATCCAAAAACGACTTTCATTGACTTGTAATTCTCATCTTTTGTCGTTTGATTCTCAGTAAGTATAATTTTTTTCCTGAGAATGTATTGGTAAAACTTCAGCTCGTTGTTGTTGTTCTTATCATTATTTTCACTCGTACATTACAGAAAAACTTTAAAAGAAATAACATATATCAATAACAATTATAAAGTAATTTAATAAATTAATATTATAACACTTGAAAAAATTCCTAAAGAAATAATTAATAAATAGATTTGGCGCTTTTCTAGAGATATTCCATAAATTAACTACATAAAAAATTTTGGAAATAATACAAAATTACTAAAAAGCCCATAATACAAAATTACTTTAAAAAAAACCAATAAATGGGAGGGAAAATTATTAAAGGAGACCTTACTCATATTATATATACTAGTTATTTTACTCGTTCATTATACGAGATGATAATATCAGATAATATAAATAATTCAAGAAGATTAAACATAATTGTATAAAAAATTTTAAGTTATAATATTTGATCGTTGGTATATGTATAAAAAAATATAGATACTATTTGTAATACGATATATTTCATTAATAAAGATAAAAAATTGTCTAAAAAAATTGAAGAAAATTTTTAAAGTTTGTATTAGACTGCCAATGTATAACGCACGAGAAAATACGTTGCATCTGAATATATATTAATGATATCTAAGTTTTCTTAACATACACTTTCTATAGACTAAATGTTTTATAATGTTAACATAATTTAGTCAGTGTTTAAAGCGTTAAACCGTCATGACCAACTCAATTAGAAAAATCAGGAATTCGCGAATGCTGAAACCAATCTGGAAAGCAATTCGACATTGCGAGATAAATACGGATACGGTTCATCGGTTCATAATAAAGTTTTTTTTCAATTATGATACATTAAAATTTTGAACTATTTGAAAGCTCAAGGCCCATAAACTAAGATTCTATTATGCATAACCCTTGTCTAAGTAACTTAATATAAACATACATCATCAATTATTTTCACTAAATAACTAATGTGAGATTATCTTTTGTTGAGAAAGGTTCCCCCTTCTTGTGTGTTCCACTATTGAAACTCAAATATATTAATAATTAATTATTAAAAAAATACTAATTTGAGATTATCTTTCAATACTCAAACTCACATTGTCAATGACCATTAAAAAAAAAATAAAATTTCAACATTTTTTAAATGAAAAATCTATGTGAGAATTCAATTATAACGTCCAAAAGTCACTTAATTGCACTTTTATTGTGAAGTTTTGCTAATTAATTAATAATTTTATAAATTTTAGCATTTATTTTTTAAGTTTTCAATTAAAACCGGTTCAACCTCTATTCGGCCTATTTAACACTTTAAACATTGAACTGTTAGCTTTTCCGCTACAATGATCGGTCTGGTTTTTTGAATATTGGCGAATACTGAAACCAATCTGGAAAGCCATCTGAAGGCATGAGATAAACACGGATGCAGTTTACCGGTTCACAATAAACTTTTTTCAATAATGATCAATAAAAATTTTAAACTTTTTAGAAGCTCAATGCCTATAAGCTAATGTCCTATTATAAGTAACACTTCTAGAAATAACTTAATATATGTATACATCTTCAATTCTTTTCACTAAATAATATTTTCAATAGCTCATAAAAAAGAAATAAAATGTCAACATTTTTAAATGACAAATTCATGTTGTAATTTAATCATAATGCTAAAAAGTCACTTAATTACACTTTTATTGAGTTTTCCTAATTATTTGATAATTTTATAAAAGTTACCATTTATTTTTTAAGTTTTTAATTAAAACCAATTCGACCTTGAGTCAACCCGATTCAACATTTTAATCCTTGAACCGTTAGCTTTTTTATTTCAATGACTGGTCCGATTTTCTTAACATTTGTGAATACTTGAACCAGTCCGGGAAATAATCCGATGATATAAGATAAACAAGGATATGGTTCATCGGTTTACAATAAACTTTTTTCAATAATGATCCACTAAAATTTTTTAACTTTTTAGAAACTCAAGGCCCATAGGCTAAGACCCTATCATGAATAATACTTCTTCAAGTAGTTTAACGTAGGCATACATTCTCAATTTTTTCAATAAATAACCAATGTGAGATTCATTTTCTATACCTAAAGTCACATTTTCAATGGCTCTAAAAAAAATAAAATTTCAACTTTTTTTAAATGGTAAAGATAAAAAAATTGAAAAATCAAATAATCTTTTCCATATTATTTTAGATAAAAATTAATTTATTTTAATTATTTAATTAACTAGTCTGATAACTAGTCCGATAACCGGTTCGATACCCAGTCTGATGTTCTGAATATTTGTAAATACTGGAACTAATCCGAAAAAAATTTGATAGTGTGAGATAAAGACAAATACGGTTCACCAAGATTGACTGGCCAAGATTGCAAGATAAAGTGAATGATCGAGATGACTTAACTCAATTTATAAAATAAAATAAAAATTAAAAACCTATAATAAAATGAATGACTAAGATTGCAAGATAAAATGAATGGCCGAGATGACTTAACAAATTTAGCAAAAGAAAATGGCGGGAAACGGTAAAAATGAAATTATTCTGCTTTTATGTATACATATATATAGATTTATAAAATAAAATAAAAATTAAAAACCTATAATAAAATGAATTGCCAAGACTGCAAGATAAAATGAATGGCGGAGATGACTTAACCCGATTGATCAAGTGAAAATGGAGGTAAACGGTAAAAAGGAAATTATTCTACTTTTATGTATAGACAGGTATAGATTATTAAAAAAATCAATAAATGGACGGTAAAATTAGTAAAGGAGACCTTACTCCTATTAATATATATATTATTATAATATAATATTAGGCCTATATATCATTCCCGACAGGATTAAATTAATTAAATCCCCTTCAAGGGATCTTATTGCAACCTTGAGTATAATTACAATAGTACTATTCTTTAAGGTAAAAAAGTTCTAGTATTTATATTTTTGAATGGTATCTTATAGGACTTCTTATTTTATATAGGTGCACAAATGCACGCTACGTGAATATATGCAAGAAGACACTTCTCGAAAGCGCCTTAAAGCTACTGCTATTTAATTTAGTGTTTAAAAAAAACTCGAAGTCTTGGATCATCCGCTAGGGCAAAAGCATTTTGTACTACTTGATGGCCTTTTCATGCCACCACACCTTACCAATAATAGACAAGCATTATTACAAGAACACAATTTTCTTCCTAGTAAAGTTTTGCTAAAAAATGAGCATATTAATTATAAAATACCCTCCTAAAAACAAGGATTAATTTAGATCCCTTTTCATACATATATGTTTTTGAAAGTGGACTAATTTCACCTACAATAATCTCAAAAGGCCCCTTTTCTCCTTTACTTCAAACTTGCAATCGATCGTTTTATGATCAAACAAAAGTTTCTCTCAAAGGCTAATTGATGGAATATTGTGAGACAAAAGGACCCATTTTATCTCTTTTCACCGCTGCAAGTTAAACCCCACTATTTTTCAACTTTATGAGATCAAATGAACATACATGTGTACAAAATCATTCCATCAAGGTCAAACTTTAAGCAAACACGGGGATACCAGACCCCACCCACCAAAACCGAAAGGTAATCAACAAGTGGGATTCATTTACAAATTTTGATTTTGGATTTATTCTTGCGGATACTTGTTTAGCTAGTAGGGTGACTATTGCGAGATGATAAACGCAAAAGAAGAGAGAACTGGTTTTTGTTTTTTTGTCGTAGTGTGTGAGATTATTTTCCTATGCAAGAAACATAGGGGAGAGTATCACGGGAAGTGGAATATGAAAATTACACAATTGCACAAGAATGAAAACAACTAAAAATGAAATATGGAAATAGATTAACAGGAAAAACAATGTCTAAACATGATTTAAAATCTCAATTTTGTAATGATTGTTGTCCTCCTCCTCTGATTATATAGATTGTTTATGGCAACAAATTTCAAGGATTAATCAAGTCTCCGTAAGATCAACATGATTATCATAAAACTTGAAGAATAGTTATATAGATTTTGAAGTTTTTGATACTAATAATCTCATTTATTTAATATTTCTGTTTCATAAAAACCACACATGTATATCATTTCAAATGGGAAAAAAAACTCCACGTATTTTCCTATTCTATCGCTACTTGATCTAGAAATGTATATGTTTAAACAGTTAAAATTATAGCTCAATTTATGTTTAAACAACTCTTAACCCTAAAAGTATACCTAAAAGTTTCAAGATACACTTTTCTTGGTGTAAAAGTTGAACTCAATCTTGTCATTTACACCCCCTCCATCCCCACCCCATCACCAAAAAGGTTTTAGTAGCTTCTTGTAATCAAAGCAAGTAGACTTTAAGCCCTTGCCTTTCCTCCCTTTATTGAATATATAGGAAAGTGGGTTTGCTTTCTTGATGGGAAATGAAATTAGGCAAGGGGAAGCACCAGTGAAGCAAAAGATAACCACTGGTTCCCCCTTTTCACAAATACAAGAATTGTTTCATCATTGTTAAAGGGAAATTATTAGACTGTAAAAAGGTGGATTTGATGGAGAAATATATATATTGTTATTAGTTAAGCATACTTGAATGAAAAGGCACCCAATATCCCATTATTTATTATATTATATATTGCTTTCTTCATTAACTTGATACTATAATAATTAATTAATTTTTTTATATATCTTCAAAAGGCGGTAGAAGAATCAATAATTAGAAAAGTTTATTTTTTAATTAATGGTGAGGGAATAAATTGAATTTTGTTAATTACATTATTAAACACTCATGATCACACATAATTACTTTACACCCAAGCATTCAACTTTTGTGAGAGGAAATTAATAAGAAATTTGAGTGAATATATACTAATTGGATACATTTGTTTAGGACTAAACAGACAACATGCGTAAGACAATTGGACGGCAATTAAACAAGAAGTCTGAGGTTTAAATTCTGTTATTAAAAGTTAAGACAAATCTTTAACAAACCCTTTTACGCAAAGGCTCAAGAATAATACTGAAAGATTTAGTTGAATACTTAGAATTATTATATCTAATCTTAAATCTATGGAGTATCTAATCTTAGATTTATGGTGGTTATTTAATAAATCATACTGCATGGTATATGTTAAAAAAAAAATGACGCTTGGCCAAAATTAAAATGTATTTTAGCCATATATAGGATAAAAGTGAGTAACGCCAAGAGGCCAGAGTTGAGTAGATATATCAAAGGTAAAGTACCATTTCAGTATGGCCAATTGTATGGCAATTAAGCTATATGAAGATAATTTCGATATATATGAGAAAACTCTAGCACTCCATAATATTATAAAAAATCTGGTACTCTTGGTCAATAGATAATTAATCCACACGTGTTCAAAGGCCCAATTATTAAAGAACAAAAGGTGGTAAATCTAGCAATATGTATATGATAAAATTTTTTTTTATCTTAAATTGGTTTTTCAGCCATAATTTCAATGCAAGAGAATTTAGAGTATATTCTAGTTATGTTGGAACGTTAGATATAATTTGTTAGTACGAAAAGTTGTAGGCATTACTAATTTTCCTCAAGTGTCAAAATTTGTCACATTATGTTATTAGTTGTATGACTTTATGTTACGTGTGACATTAATTTAAGCATGCAAATTCTATATAAAATCGTGTCTTGGCCGAAAAGATAGGTTGGGGCGTGTGTACCTTTCTTGAGGCACAAGAACTTTATTTACATGCTATGTTTCAAAGTTTCCTAATCCTAGTTGAATTCAAGTTTCCTTATTTGATTATGTTAAAACTCATACATGTCAAGTTATAATAGAGTTAGGTAAGTTTCGTATTTATAGCATATAAGAATTCTAACTTGCCTTATTCTTGTTCTACTTAGATTTGGTAACTTTAATTCTTGTATTGTACACGAATTCAAAGTCCTATCCTATATATATTCTTTGTAAGTCGAGCGAAAATGGACGACGACGAGCATAATTATTGTAGCAATATTCCGAGAGCTCGACAGCAAAGGAGGACAAACAAACAACCAAAAACCTGCGAGTTCATACTTGCAACCGAACTTAAATGTTCTAAAATCGTGTTTGTTTGGCAAGACCCTATATAGTGCATTGATTGAAGATTACATATGTGCGAGGGACAATTCACACAAAATTGAAGAGTGTTAGGAGTTCTTGTTTCCCAGGATGAGTCCAGGTGGATTCTAGGAGGCTTGATATACGTTCCCGAGTGAGGCGATAGCGAGAGAACAAGAGCAGCGCACGTTCCCACATGTCAAAAGGCGTAAAGAAGGGAGTTTCTTTTATAAGTTTTTCCTTTTGAATGTTTAGTGTATATTGCGATATCACTAAGTCTCTCAAACTGTACTAAACTCTTATATGTGTTAGTGAATTGTTTGTCCCATGGCAAGGGTGCCCGCAGTTTTCCCATTTGGGTTTCTACGTCAACAATTCTGGTATTTTTAATTTCCGTATACATATCCGAGCTAGACATATCTAGGTCGCGTTACACTTTACACCAGATTAACTATTAAGTAGCTAGGTAGGATATATCCTGAATAAAGTCTAGATAACCACCGTATTCACAGTTGGTATCAGAGCGGGTTCACTTAAGTTATTAGTGAGATCAGGTTAATCTAAGATATGGACACATCTTCTATTAAATCACATATTCTAGACGGGTCTAATTATGATTATTGGAAAGTCCGCATACAAATTTATATTCAGTCTATTGATAATAGGGCTTGGACTTCTATTCGTACTGATTACACAGCACCCACTATCACATCTGAAGATGTTACCATTACTGTTAAGCCTAAAACATAATATACTACTGAAGAAAATACAACACGTGGATGGAATTCTAAAGCTTTAAATGCTATTTTTTCCTTTATAGATCAGAGTCAGTTTAAACTCGTTACAAATTGCAGGATTGCTAAGGAAGCTTGGGATACCCTTCAAATTGCTAATGAAGGAACAACTGCAGTCAAGTCCTCAAGGCTCCAGATTCTCACTCTTGAGTTTGAGCAAATCAAAATGAAGGACAACGAGGAATTCAAGGACTACTATGATCGGTTGCTTGATATTACTAATCAAGCGCAGGCCCTAGGCAAGATATATTCTGACCGGAAGATTGTCAAGAAGATTCTCAGATTATTGCCGGAAAGATTCTAGATGAAGGTCACTGCCATAGAAGAAAGTAAGAATCTGGAAGAGATGAGGGTTGATGAGTTTGTGGAATCCTTGTTGACATACGAGCTAAACATGTCCAAAAGGAAAAAGGAAAAGAAACCCGAAATTGCATTCAAAAGCAAGGTGGAAGATTCAGAGTCAGAGAAAGATACTAATGATGAGGATAACATGGCACTTCTCACCAAACAATTTAAAAGGTTCTTGAAGAACAAATAGCAAAGAGTTGGGAGATTCAAAAATCAATATAAACCTCAGAAACCATATAAAAAACAAAATCAGAAACAAGATGGTGATCAACAACTATATCAACAGAGGAACTCTAGCTACAGAAGACCCAGGAGTAACTTCATGCCTAGGACACAAACTACAAGCAGAATCAGATGCAATGAATGTGAAGGCTACGGCCATATTGCAGCAGAATGTACAAATACTCAGAAGAAGAAAGGCAAAAAGGCCATGAAAGTTTCCTGGAGTGAAGACGAGGAGGACATGTCTGGCTCAGGATCCGAAACGTCATCAGAAGAATAGACTACTATCCTGATAGCACATATCCAGCCTCAGTCTAGTTCTAAGAACTACCTCACTGCCAACACTGCGAAATCATCTTCCAGTGAGGATAAATCCTGTCCAAATGTGCAGTACTACAGAGTCAACTTGTGGCAAAACAAGATAAGTCTGACATGCTTCAAGTCATGATACAATTCTTGGATGATGAAAAGAGAAATCTGCTCAAATCCATTGAACACAAAGATAAGCAGATCAAACAGCTTTCAATGGATCTGGAGCGTGCTAATGAGAGGATCAAATAGTTAACAATTTGAGTTGCAAGATTGAATGAAGTCCTGAAGTATAGAAGACCTTCAAGGGATACATCTGGACGAGGATATGAAGGAAAAGGAAAAGTTGTCCAGTGAAAGAACCTGGGGAGAACCTGGGCAGGATACATCTGGATTCTCTTCAAGCAGAACAGTCCAGAAGAACAGTCCACCAAAACAGCAACAACAGAATGCCAGGAAACAACCTATTAATGTCAGACCAGTTCAGAACTCTATGGTAAGGTCGCAAGGTAAATTGTAACTTTTGTGGTGAATTTGGTCATGATATTTTTACATGTCAAAAATACATTAACTTGATCAACACACACAAAGTCAAAATACCTGAAACAAAAGGTAAGATGAAACAGGTTTGGGTGAAAAAGGGTGAGTACAAGAGTTATGTTGTGAAATTTTCTTTAAGTGCTTTATTCACTAACAATTGGTATTTTGATAGTGGATGTTCTAGACACATGACAGGAGACTTGAATCTGTTAACCAACTTTCAAAGATGTGAAACAGGTTTAGTTACATTTAGAGATGGACAACAAGGTCACATTGAAGGATCTGGATATATTTGCATTGAAGGCTTACCCACTCTAAAAGATGTTCTATATGTATTTGGACTAAAGACAAATATTTTGAATGTTAGTCAATTGTGTGATGATAATCTTAGAATGCTGTTTTCTAAAACTGAATGTAAAGTTTTTTTTATCTTGATCTAGATTCAAACTTGTTTGGACAAACTTTACTCAAAGGTGATAGGTCTAGTGATAAATGTTATGTACTGAATCCAAAACTTACTTGCAAAATTGCTAGCACTAACCCTGCAGAACTTTGGCCCAAGAGATTGGGTTACATGAACTATCAAAATCTACTCAAATTGACCAAAAGTGGAGTTGTTAGAGGTATTTCAAAATTGAAAACAATTCCTGAGAGCATATGTGAACCATGCCAGAAAGGTAAGCAAACCAGGAATTCACACAAAACATGTCAGCACCTATCTACTTCCAATGTTCTTGAACTCATACACATGGATCTAATGGGTCCTTTCCATATTGAAAGTATTAGTGGTAAGAGGTACATATATGTCTGTGTTGATGATTTCTCTAGATATACTTGGGTTAATTTCATTAGAGAAAAATCTGATACATTTGACAGATTTTGTATTTTGTTCGAAAAGCTTTCAAATGAGAAATCTGATGAAAGTGTTACATTGAAAAGAATCAGGAGTGATCATGACAAAGAGTTTCATAATTCTCATTTTTCTGATTTCTGTGAAAAATATGCTATCATGCAGGAATTCTCTGCACCTAGAACCCCTGAACAAAATGGTGTAGTTGAGAGGAAAAATAGAAACTTGTAGGAAATGCCTAGAGTTATGCTTAATAGTAAGAATGGGCTGAAGCAATCAACACTGCATATTATATCATTAACGGAGTGGCACTTAGACCTGGGACTAATCAGACTCCATATGAAATTTGGAAAGGTAGAAAACCTAGATTGAGCTATTTTCATGTTTGTGGTAGTAAATACCATATTTTGAATGATAAGGATTTTCTAGGTAAATTTGATGTCAAATCTGATGAAGGAGTCTTTGTTGGTTATTCTGAGAATTCTAGAGCATATAAGATTTATAATATGAGAACTTAGAATATTATTGAGTATATGAATGTTAAAGTTGATGATACTGCTGACTACTCCGTTTATTCACAGGAACCTGAAATTGAAAATCTGGAAGTCATCTTAGTACTGAATCGGACTGACAGAACTGAAGCAGGACACGTCCAGCCTCAGTTAAACGCATCAGGACAAGAAGAACTTGAGCTAGATAGATCCCGCCAAGGTCAGAATGATCAAATTGCAGAATCTGAATTAGAATCAGAACCTAGATGCCCATATATAAGAATCTAGAAGGCACATCCAGTTGACAATGTCCTATCCAGAAAGGAAGGGATGGTGACCAGAAAAAAATCTCAACAAGAATTTGATCACATGTGCTACATTTCTATACTTGAACCTAAAAATGTGAATAAAGCTTTGCAAGATGACAATTGGGTTCAAGCAATGTAAGAGGAATTAAATCAGTTTAAAAGAAATCAAGTTTGGAAACTAGTGCCAAGACCCTCTAATGGCAATGTAATTGGAACAAAGTGGGTCTTGATGAGTAAGGTAAAATCATCAAGAATAAAGCAAGATTTGTCGCTCAAGGCTATACCCAAATGGAAGGGATAGGCTTTGATGAAATATTTGCACCAGTAGCCAGACTTGAGTCAATCAGATTACTCATTACAGTAGCATGTCATGTTGATTTCAAGCTATATCATATGGATGTGAAGAGTGTATTTCTTAATGGCATTCTAAATGAGGAAGCTTATGTTGATCAATCACCAGGATTCACTGATCCACAGTATCCTAAACATGTATATAGGTTGAGGAAAACATTGCATGATTTGAAGCAAGCTCCCAGAGTTTGGTATGAAAGACTCACCACCTTTCTTCTTGAACAAGGCTACAACATAGGAGATATTGATAAGACCTTATTCATCAAGCCATTAAAGAAAGGAATCACTATTGCTCAGATTTATGTAGATAATATTGTTTTTGGATCCACTTCAGAAGCCAAGACAAAAGAGTTTGTCAAGACAATGCAAACAGAATTTGAGATGAGTATGGTTGGTGAACTTACATTCTTTCTGGGATTACAGGTGAAGCAAGACGTATCTGGCATCTTTATTTCTCAAACAAAGTATGCTAGAAATCTGGTAAAGAATTTTGGCTTGGAAGATTCTAAACCGATGAGAACTCCAATAGCTACTAATCTGAAATTGTCAAAGGATCATCAAGTTAAGGCAATTGATCCTACTCTTTATTGTAGCATGATTGGGAGTTTACTCTATATGACAGCAAGTAGGCCAGACATATCTTTCAGCGTAGGTGTGTGTGCAAGATATCAGTTAAAGTAGAGAGAGACACATCTGGCTGCAGTCTTATCAGATATGTCAGTGGAACAACAGAATATGACATATGGTTTTCTAAGGATATCAATGCTAATCTTGCTGGATACTCAGATGCAGATTGGGCTGGGAATGTTGATGACAGAAAGAGTAATTCAGGAGGATGTTTCTACATGGAGAACAACTTAGTTACCTGGATGAGCAAAAAGCAAAATTTCATTTCACTCTCCACAGCAGAAGTAGAATACATAGCTGCAGGAAGTTGTACATAGCTTCTATAGATGAAACAGATATTGAAGGACTATGGGATTTCACAAAATCAGGTCACTGTTTTCTGTAATAACACAAGTGCCACAAATATTTCTAAAAATCCAGTTCAGCACTCTAGGACTAAGCATATTGACATAAGACATCATTTTATCAGAGAGTTGGTTGAACAGAAAGTGATTGCCTTGGAGTATATTTAGACAGAATATCAGCTTGCAGACCTGTTTACTAAAATATTGGATGCATCTAGGTTTGAGGCCTAAGAAAATAGATTGGCATTTGTATACAGCCTAAATAGGCTCAACATCATGAAAAAGAAAAATTGCGTTGCATTGTATATATATAAAAAAGGAAAAATTAGAAAATCTCATAAAAATAGAAAGTTTTTATTATTTGCATTTTTCATATATTTGTGTGATTTGTGTGTCATTTATGATCATATTAATCAAATCACTTTACATCTGTGCAGGATATCACTGAGAAACCCAGAGGAGGATGCATCATGAAGAGATCAGTCAAAACTTGTTCTCCTAATTCCATAAAGATAAACTGCATAAAAAGGATGGAATACGTCCTGTCTGCTTTGCACTATAAGAGGTATTCTGATTGAGAGTTATAATTTTGATGTAGACCTATGGTCAGTATCTACACTCTTTGACACTACATACGATCAATAATGTCTAAGGGGCTGAGTCTGTAAGGGCAAAAGCTACCAGTCAACCAATTCTTTGAGTGCGTGCAGCTACCTTTACCCTTAGAAAACAATGCTCAAAATTATAGAAAACGTCGAGCAAGCCGAGGACTTAAAATTTGTATTCTTTTTATTGGAGTTGTTCAGCTGATTATCGGTAAAATTTGTGCATCACTCATAGGTCTCAAAAATTTAGGTCATCACAAGGTGCAAAGTGGAGTCATGATTGACCATGAAAAGAGAAATTCAAAAATAAAGTCCATTCAGAAAATAAATTCCTTCCATTGAGAACATTTCAGTTGATTGAATACTTCATGGTGTGAACTTCAAAATGTATTTTGGGAAGTATTCAGCACTGTTTATTTAATTAATGTTGGTTCATTACATTTGCATATGTTTGCCTGTATGAATCTAGCCTAGATACATCTCATATTTTAGTTGATGGTTCAAGCAGCATACATCTGACTGAGCTTCCATTTGTGGCAATCACAGGTAAACCGCTCACACAATTTTTTAAATCTCTAACGGGCATATTTTGAAAACCAGCGTCAGTCATAGACTTTTTACTTTCTCTCTTATATTAAAAACTTCCTTATTTTTCTTAACCCTAACTGAAACGTCCATTCTCAAAATCTAACTGCTCTTAATATTCTCTAAACTTTCCGAGTTTTTGTGTTTTCTTTTCAAAAATCTCTGTCATAGAAACTATGGTCGGAAAATCAACTACCGGAACAAGTGCGAGAGGCAGAGGGAGACGAGGACGTGGTAGTCACGGCAGCCGGCCTACGTGAAGCACAAAGGCAGACGAAGGTCCGTCGGAGGTTACATCACCGATGGCAGAACCCGTGCAAGCTTATCCTCCTGCGTAACCATAGGAAGAAATTCCACAGACTGAGTCCGTTGATCTGACGCCGGTAACCACACCGGAAAAACCAGTAATGGAAGTTCTATACTAAATAGATCCTCTCTGGGCAATGATCTTGTTCGAAGGAGAAGTTCAAAACCCTCATGCGGAGGAAAATCAGGAAAATCAACCACAACCGCCGCTGGAAAATCAGATTCCACCAGTGCCACCGGTTGTTGAACATAACACATCATTACCAGATGCCGCACCACATGAAGTTCCAGAAATTCTTGTTCCCAATGTGCAACAAGAGGAGATTCTTCAAGAAGCCCCAAATCTTCGAGAGCTTTTACAATCAATTGCTAGGGATCATTCAAACCTTATCGATTCCGGTGAAAATCAACAGCAAGATAATGCAGATCAGGACAACAACCTATTGTTGAGGAAGAACAAAAAAAATCTCCAAGGAAGGAGATGATAGATGAGGATAAACCCTTTTCGCATTCTGCGGAGGAGGAATCTGAAGGAGAAAAATCTGACAAGTCAGAGTCAGAAGGACCGGAGGAGGATATATTCGTTCCTGACAGAGAACAGAAATCCAAAAAGCTGAACGACAAGTCTGAAAGTGAGTATGAGGCTGAGGATGAAGAAGAAAATTCGGAGGAATTTTCTAGTAATGAAGAAGTTGAAAAATTCACTGAAAATGAAAAATAGAAAAGGGAAGACATCAAAAAGGAAAAACAGAAAGTTGAGACGACAGTCAGAAAAATCCCAACCAGACAAAGACTAACCGGGGTTACGATTGGGAGTCGGAAGAAGAGGACTCATTCTGAATTAGAATCAGAATCAAAGGAAGATTTACCAGACCAGGATGTATCTGGGGAAGATTCTTCACCAGAAGGCTCAGACAAGGTCAAAAAGCATCCTGATAACCCAAAGGACTTCAAGCGCACTGAAATTCCAACAGCACAAGGTTCTTTCGTTCCTTTTAACTTTCGCTTTCATGATTCATGAACTGCTAAGATTTTTAATAAGTATGTGATTTTTAGAAAATTTCAATATGAGAGGCGGATTATGTTTTCTGATTTTGAGGAGTTTGGTCTGGGGGAGTTGGTGAAATTTTTCAAGATTGAAAATCTATTTGACTGTAGAGGCAAGGTAAATGAGATATTGGTAAGGCAATTCTTGGCTAATATCCCTAAAAATCTTGGTGATTCAAGGTGCTCATTCACATCTAAAATTTATGTGAGGGGAAAAATGATGAGATTTACTCCAGATAGCATGCGAAACTGGATAGGGGCCAGGCAGTTTAGGATTTCTAAACACACTGAGCAGAACATATCCAATAATGAGATAGCCCAGGAATTAATTAGAACTAATTGGCCAGAAATCAGTTTACTACCTTCCAGCAATCTCATAATGATTTTTTAACTGCTTTTAATCCTTTGTGTAGTTTGATGGTTCATTGATTGCTTTTAAATAGACAAACTTTTGCCTTCAAAGATGAAGACATTACAGTCTTTCTGAGGGCATATCTGAAAGTAGTAGACCATCAAGCAGCAAGTCAACAGCAGGATATAGCAAATCCAGCAGCAGCACCCAAGCCAGATACAACCAAGACAGCATCCCCAAAGAAACAGAAGAAGAAAGCAGCGGAAAAGGATGAAAACCATGAGAAGCAGAAAAAAAAAGTCTAGAAGTTCAAGCAATCTGATTGAAAGCCTGCCAAGGAAAGAAAAATTGAAGGAAGAAATATTCTCAAAAGCATTTTTATATTTTTGAAACAATCATTTCAGTTTCTGTCCTTATGTTTTCAGTTTTTATGTTTTGAATTATAAATTCCCTATACTTGCTACTACATTTTGGTGTAGGAACTCTTATTTTGAGCTTTGATATGGGTTTTACACCTTTAACTCTGGTTTTACTTACATTTTCTGCAGGATACATTTGTCTTTTCTTCTTTGTCAAAAAGGGGGAGAAAAATAGCAGCATGGCAGGATATATCTAGTATGATGATTTGGTTATTGATACATGTGTTTCTTGTTTTTGCTCTGATATATCTTAGGGGGAGTTTCATATTAAGGGGGAGTTCTAATTGTTTATATATTTTGAAACCCTTAGGAAATTTTTGACCCCTTGAACTTTTACTTGTTTTGAAAAATTAGAAAAGCCAAAGGGGAAGATTGTTAGTATGAAAATTTGTTCGTATTACTATTTTTTCTAATTTTCCTTAAGTGTCAAAATTTGTCACATTGTGTTATTAGATGCATGACTTTATGTTACGTGTGCTATTAATTTAAGCATGCAAATTCTATATAAAATCGTGTATTGGTCGAAAAGATAGGTTGGAGCGTGTGTACCTTTCTTGAGGTACAAGAACTTTAGTTACATGCTATATTTCAAAGTTTCCTAATCTAGTTGAATTCAAGTTTCCTTATTTGATTAGGTTAAAACTCATGCATGTCAAGTTCTAATAGAATTAGGTAAGTTTCGTATTTATGGTATATAAGAATTCTAACTTGCCTTCTTCTTATTTTACTTGGATTTGGTAACTTTAATTCTTGTATTGCACAGGAATTTCAAAGTCCTATCCTATATATATTCTTTGTAGGTCGAACGAGAATGGACAACGACGAGCATAATTATTGTAGCAATATTCCGAGAGCTCGACCGCAAAGGAGGACAAACACACAGCCAAAAACCAGTGAGTTCATACTTGCAACCGAACTTAAATGTTCTAAAATCGTGTTTGTTTGACAAGACCCTACATAGTGCATTGATTGAAGATCACATTTGTGTGAGGGACGATTTACACAATATTAAAGAGTGTTAAGAGTTCTTGTTTCCCACGATAAGTCCAGGTGGATTCTAGGAGGTTTGATGTACGTTCCCGTGTGAGCGCATAGCGATAGGATAAGAGCAGCGCACGTTGCCACATGTCAAAAGGCGTAAAGAAGGGAGTTTCTTCTATAAGTTTTTCCTTTTGAATGTTTAGTGTATATTGTGATATCACTAAATCTCTCAAACTGTACTAAACTCTTATCTGTGTTAGTGAATTGTTTGTCCCGTGGCAAGGGTGCCCTCAGTTTTTCTAGTTGGGTTTCTGCGTCAACAATTCTGGTGTTTTTAATTTCCTCATACATACCCGAGCTAGACATATTTAAGTCGCGTTACACTTTACACCAGATTAACTGTTAAGTAGTTAGATATGATATATCTTGATTAAAGTCTAAATAACCACCGTATTCACATAATTTAAACACTTACCTTGCAAAATCATTTGAATATTTGGGAGAGAAAATCTAATGAATAATGACACCATCGATCCGTCAGTCAAACGACACATAATGATCATCTACCACACAATTCAAAATAAATCTGGTTTGATGAGTCATATCTTGTAATTAATATGTTAGCCAACACAACTATCTCGACTACTCTAGACCATATATGAATACTAATAATTAATTAAACCCTAAAATTCATTTAATATTTTAATTAATTAGTCAACTCCATACATAAATCCTACATAGTTTGACTTTCAACATTTCGTACTTTGCAATTTGAATTTGAATTTGAATTTTAATTCAAGTATAAATTACATAGGGGATGTTATTTGTATGTCAATGAAATGTCACGGAGAGGCTCCCTCTTTTCTCGAGACTTCGTAATTCTATTGAAAATGAATAAACCCCTTTCAGAGAAAAAAAATATAAATTCAAGTGTGTATATCCCAATTGAAGAAGTACTTATTTTATTTTTGCTCCAAAATTCCAACAAATAAAAATAAAAAAATTAGGTGGTTTGAATAAGTATTGTAGTAGTTAGATATTTCACGTTTTAATTGGAAGGTCTCAAACTCAAACCACACCTACCTCTCCATCCCTTACTGCCCATAGCGTAAGATTAATATTGGAGGAAAAAGTCAAAGAGAAAAAACTAAGGAGAAAAATTTAGAGGAAAAAAAACATATTTCTAAATAAATTGTAGGGGAAAACTTGAGGGGAAAACATTTTAAACTCAACACGTGCCAAAATTTGATTAGTTTACACATGGATTTGTGAGTGAAAGATAATGAGTGGAAATGGTAAACGGGGAGCTTACTTACCCAATTTCCCCTCAATATAACTTTATCCTCTCTCTTCCCCAACATTATTTAGACTGTAGGGTGGAAAAAGCCTACATTAAACATGTTCTTATATCAACAAAATAAAAAAAATTAGTAGAAAATTATGAAAAAAACAAAAACGGGAAACATAATAATTGTAGGACATATATTATTATTATTATTATTTTATTTTATAAGCAAAAAGTGTAGAATTCCACATTTAAAATGCAATTAATTCGAATTGGAGTACAACCCACGTTCAACTCCATTAATACACGTTGGGACATGCCTTTTCTCTTACTCCATATTATCCTCTTTTATTTATTTTTTTAGGAGTAATTGGTGTAAAATATCCATACGTTTAGATATTATTGTGTAAGTGGTCATTACCTTTGATTTTTTGGTAATTTCATCCCCACATTCATATTTTTTTGCACAATCTATCCTTCATATTGTTTGTCTCTAATTTCCTCCATTTTCGAAGGGCATTTTTGTCTATCTATAGAAAAAAATTTATAAAAAAAATAAAATAAAGTTCTAAAATTAATTAGCAATGTTGAAAGAATAGTTATTTTTATTATTATTATAATACAAAATATTTTAATTGGTTTTCAACAATATTTATAATTTTGGGAATTCTTTTGTAATTTTTTTAAATTTTAAACTATGCTTGGACAAAAATGCCATGGAGAATATTAAAATCAAATTGATCTAAGGAGGAATTGTGCAAAGGAAATGTGAAGGTGATGATAAGATTGTCAAAAAATCAAAGGTAGGGACCATTTCCACAATAATGTCCAAATGTAAGGACCTTTTGCACTAATTACCCGGTTTTTTTAGCATAAAAATAAATATCAAAGTGTGTGTATATAATATTAGACATCTACGTTCAATCAACATTGAAATACAAGAGTGATCGTATTGTCTAATAATGCATTTAGTTATTACTGTAAACTCGCTTAGACTTGTAAAATTTTAAATTTTTGTTTTTCGATAATTTTGTCATGTTTTACGTTTTATTACAACTCTGCATCCAATGAGAAGGTGTAGAGGATGGAAAACGAAAAATGTGTGTGAATAATAATTCAGAGGGTCGATCTTCCTTCAAGAGGAATTAAGGTGCTAGGTCCACATATTAATTGCCAATCGTGTCAAATATTGTCACCGGACAATGAACACAGTGCCCTCATAAACCGGGAAACAAATAGTGGTGGCTGTTTATATAGAAAAATTAAACAAAAATATCGACAATTCAATGGAACCTATTAATTACCAACATAGGACCTGGCTTTGAAACACATCCACATCTTCTCTTTTTGACATTTTATTTATCAACTTAATTAAACAAAATTCTATAATGTAGTTAAATTCGACATGATAACTTGTTATGAGCAGGTTTTCAGATCTATATGTTTCTTTTTTAGATGTTCTCAAAAAAGAAAAAATACTTATGTGAGAAAGTCGCACCAATTGACACGATGAGAACATCACTCATGAAATGTCACATGAATTGCATCTTAGCCGGTAAGATGTTTGCACCTGGTTGCTGGTGGGATCCATCCCTGTTGCTCAGTGCAGCGTCACGTTACAACTGGAACGGTCTCATCAGCTAACGTGCAAGTTTGACCGATGGGGGGCGGGAAAGGCTGTAAACTTACATTGTTCTTGAACCAAGCTTTACACCTTTGGTTTCTTTATTATATATATGGACGTTTGAAACTATGTTTATAGTCTTATACGAATATATCTTTTTTTCTACCCGTCAAGTTGAAAGGTTACGTAAGGTTATTTATTGTAATGAAGAATATATGCATTCGATGCACAAAGTATATACTACATACTTCATTGCAATCACTTCTATTCATTATCTTCAACAAAAAGGCATCTTTTAAAACTTTTGTAGTACAAAATGTGCATATTCACGTCGCAAGTGAACATCATTTGATTCTTATTCTTAAAGAAAAATGTATCAACTCTCTCTCCATACTCGCATTTTCTAGTAGAATTATATAAACTTTAGGCCCCAACGTGTTCATATTTTTGGATCTTATTGTTGCTTTATCCTTCATAAATAAGTAAAAAATTGACTGTCCGAATACATACCTAACAAGCATATGCTATATCCAG
The DNA here is from genome assembly GCA_963692815.1 of Nyctanthes arbor-tristis. Taxonomy (NCBI): domain Eukaryota; kingdom Viridiplantae; phylum Streptophyta; class Magnoliopsida; order Lamiales; family Oleaceae; genus Nyctanthes; species Nyctanthes arbor-tristis. Next base: position 47,504 of record CAVNYN010220159.1, read on the forward strand.
AACCAAGGGTCCTACCCTAGTTGGCATTCAAGGAAGAATCCACCTCAATAAGCTTCTTGAAAATCTTTCGGGCCACATCTATAATAAACCATCACTGATGTAGAATGGATGGTTAAATGAATCGATAAATTAAGAATTTGAGTAAAAAGAGTATAATCATAATTTAGTTGTTAATTTGGTATTCAGTATATATTCAATTTGGATCAATCATACCATTCTGAAACCAGAAAGGTGAGGCAAACCAAGCTCACATCCTCAACGCGATGTACAAAAGATTTCAACTAGTATTATATTTCATGAGGTCATTAATTAGCCCATAAAGTTTCCGTACCTTTTTTCTATTTTTTTCTAGCATTGTTTTGTAATTTTTAATTTAATTTCCATCCCCCTCCCCCTCCCCCAAAGAATTAAGTTTATCTATGGAGTATATATGGCTGTTATTTATTGTTTTCAGTCATATTATTGGATCGTGAGTTCTTGTTTTCTCATCTGGTGGACAATAACTCTGGTTACTTTTCAAAACTTGACTTTCTTACATTGTACAACACCAATCATGTAAAGAAAGTGTGAACGAATTGATGAAAGATTGATTTATGTATTCGAATTGATGAGTTGCCTCAATAAGACGAAGTCTCTTTAAATGGGTTACTGGGAAATTCAAATTAAATACCGACGTGTGTTTGCTTACGTGCAAAATATCGATTGAAGTATATATATATATATCTTATCCGTAATGCGAACTAGAAGCCAATGACAAGTAGCTCGCAAGACGAAACCCTACAAATAAAATAATGCAAGAACCTACGTAAGATTCAGCAGCACTTATAATTACGTTAAAGAACCCCATAAAGAGTTTAAACAATCTGTCACGCAAGACAACAAATTCCAAGAAGGGTTAATTTCACAAATCGTTCTCAACTTTTGAACTAAGTCTCGATTTTATCTCAAATCTTTGTTAAGAAACACCACACCCCTTAACCTTTGATAAATATGCAAAAATCGTCCCTTTTTAGGGAACTTTTAGAAAACTTTACGACAAAAAATTCAGACTTTTATTTAAAAAAAGGAAAACTTAATTATAGTCATGTTAAAAAAAATTATAGATAGTAATTTCATTAATGTTTTAATATAAAATAAACATTTAAACTAATTTAAACTAAATTAATTAAATTTCTTATTGAGAAAGAAGTCTAAGAATTAGCTTAGTTCTAGGTTGCAAATGTTAAACTTCTGGGACAGCTTCAACATTGTCACATTAATTTCACTGCTTCAGCCTCAACATTGGCGTATTAATTTCGATCTGCTGGGACTAGAGATAATTAGTTATGATTTCAATTATATTCTAAGCAAATCATAGTAGTTTTTCAAAATCACGTTTTTCCATGTCCATTTTGTGTCCCGTTTCCGTGCAACCTAGGAGGGAAATATTGGTAATATGTATACCTGACAGAAACTTTAGAGAAGTGCTCAAAACCATCAGTTGATCATTTCACTTCTGAGTCCAGCAATAGGCATAGAATTTTTACATTTGTCAAGAGTCGAGACAATATAAGCCCAGATCGCTATAGCCTACAGCTGCCTGAATTGGAATTATTAATACGAAAACTTTGCCTGTCGTGAGAATAAATAATTTCTAGCTCCTGTACGATGTATGATTTTGCTGTGTGTATGTACGTTATGTAATCATATTTGTATAAATACAATGATCACATTGTCGTATGATAACCATAACGGCACCCATGTGGTATTAGAAAAATTTTCATATATGTGATTAATCAAAATCATTGCCAAGGCACGTCTAAATTAATTTCTAATCTTATTCAGTAATGTGTGCTAAGCATGAATATGATTTGAAAAGACATTAATGTACGTTACATATATATTTATTTTCAAGTAAATGGTTTCAATTTCTACAATATCTGAAAAACTGATGATGAATTACTGTTTCTAAATATGTAGTAATTTTCTAGCACTCACGATCAGTATCGTTATAGCACACACCGTTCCATGAGCATGCAAGTACACATAACACATACATAACACATGCAATTTCAATTTCATATTACATGCATTTTCACATGAGACAATGAGTGTGTTAAGTGTCATAAAATTTCTTTTAATACGATATACTATAGGCTTGTATGAAAATGTTCTTCTGCGTGTCGGAAACGACAGAGGAAGGGAGGAATTCCCCCTCCCGTTTGCTTCCATTTTCTGGCAACTCACAGGGGAGGGGGGTCTCCCCCAGCGGCAGCCAGAAAGGGGGGGGGGGGAGTAGCAAAACGGGGGGATTCGCACGCCCCCCCCTTTCTTCCTTTTCCTTTTTCTTTCTTTTTTTTTTCTTTTTTATATTTTAAAACCTTTTGCTTTTAATTTAAAAAAGATAAGAGTATAATTGTAATTTGGTTGAGGAATTAATGGAAAAGTTGAAGGAAACAGTCAAAAAGGACAATTTGTGCGACTTAATGAAAGATTGAGGACCTAGCGACTTGAAAAAAAAAAGTTAGAAACCCAACTGATACTAACACATTTATTATCTATTAAAAATTAAAATAATCATACACATGAATTCGTAATTTTCCTTGCTTTCTAATTATACGTTCTCAAAAATAAAAATAAAAATAAAAAGTAAAAAAATTCACTTTCTACAAAATTAATTCTCCAAATATTATTTTCTTATAGGCCCTACATGTTAATTTTCATACAGGCTCTACATGTGCGATGTGGTTGGACGATCTCTTAAAGGTAAGATGGTTAATCAGACCCAACAAAAGTTACATGCGCTAAACAGGCTTAGTACTATTGTGGGCTTAACTTTGTCACGTGGAAATGTTGTATTTACATGGACTTTAGCCCAATAGAAGATTATTAGAAACTAATCAAACGATAAGCGCGGGTTTCTCCCTTTTCTTGCCGATCCCTGGTGGCTGGTGCCATAATTTTTCCCCCTTTTAGCTTATGTGTTTCGTGCCTGGATAACTTTACACATCGTAACACTTAAAAATGTTTGATAATATACTGATTCCTGAAATAATTAACTTAATTACAAACATTAGATGTTAAACATGTGACTCAACCTTAATTTGATCAGTTTGGGACAGAAGCTGATCTGATCTGCCAATGGTACCATGCAAGTTGTCTTTACCATCACCATTTCTGGGCAGTCGATCATAACAATGGCGATAGTAAAGGCCAAATAAATGGTACAATCAGACAAACAGATCAAGTTAAAGCCATTACTGACGTCTTGCTATCTACTTTTAGTGAAGTCTAAAGAGATTCCTCGAGTTAATGCACTTTCCCTTTTCTACCTTCTGGTCGCCAAGCACAGCGACTCACACTTGACTGCAATACAAAGTGGGCAATTCTGTTCATTTGAATGTAAATGCAATGTACACTTGGCTTCTTCCTTCAATCCTTCACCTCTCTTCTTTGCTGCCCTTTTCTCTTTTCCTTGGATTTTCGCTCTCCATTTGGATCTTAGAATACTGTTTACCCACTGCTCTCTCTCTCTTAGCTTTTCAGTTTGCCATCTCTCTTTGCATCTCAGGAACTCTGTTTTCAGTTAACAATTTGCAGAAGCAGTCATTATATATGGAGTGAAAATAAACCAAGGTAGAGTTACCTAACCTTGGAAACCTCTGGTTTCGGATTTTCTTTATTTGGTTGGTACTTGACAACTGAGAAGTCAGCGGAAATCAGTGTCCGGAGTACTACAGAAATCAATGCTGAAATATTGTAGGTAAGTTAGGAAGATTCAGGCAACGATGACTTCTTTATTATTTAAGTAGTAGACATAAAGGGGTCAAGTCAGCATGGCCCTGTCTTGAAATAGCTTGTGCTGGTTCATTCCTGGCCATGGAGTGCACTGTCCATCACTAGTTGTGCAGCCCATGGCCAGAAGTGAATTCAGATAGCCGTGGTCACAACCCACATATTCTGAATCTCTGATACATCTAGTTAAAACATATGAGAATTGGAAATAAAAATGAGTGGGAGAAGAATAAAATATTTGAGGTCCATGGCGTTGGGCAATAGGGCACAAGGCATCACTCCACAATATCTTTCCATATAAAGGAGTAGCGTGTTTCAGCTCAAGGCATAACTCCACAATATCTTTCTATATAAAGGAGTAGTGTGTTTCTGCTGCATGCTGTGTCAATATCTTAAAAAATTACAGAGAAAAACAGATCTTGAGTATCTGTTAAAATAGTAGTTTGAGTAACACTACTACTCATTCTCCAAACAAATGAAACCAATTGTTCCTTCAATGAAGTGTACCGGGCTACCAGCAATCATTAATTGAAATGCAAGAATTTGAATTTACTGGCACATGATAGATTATATGGCATTTACCTGAAAAGATAAGAAATTCCAAATCTAAAGAACAAATTACACTTTTTAATGATTTTCATGAAGATGTCTCCAAAAAAGCCATCATCCTGTGCTTCACTCAACCAGTTGTAGCTGCATCAAGACTGTCCTGAATTTATAACATCAAATTATTGTCTTTTGGTATAAAGCAGATACACGCAATATATTACTTGAACAACAAACTAAAGAAAGCTAGCTGAGCAAATAGCCTAATCGTCTACCAAAAAATGAGAGGAATTCAAATATTATCCTTATAATGTTTTCACCTTAAAAATCATTAATTTTTTTTATCATCAAATCCTATAGAAAAGGAAATCCTCGAAAAGAAAAGTGAAAGTGCCCTCAGCACTGGATAAGGGTATGTGTACTGCATGCAGTCAAAAGATTATCATTAAAGCAGGGTACATTGAGGACCATCTCCATGCTGGCAAAAAGCTTTTACCTCAAAACTTCTTCAATCCAGAAGCATAATTAGGAAGTAGCGGTTTTCAGTGCGTGATTCTCCAAAGTGAAAGATCACTTCTAACATATTAGCAGAGTGAAAAAACTGGTCAACTAAAAATGTGATCTTAGCCAGACTAGTTAAGCTGAAACTCTCAATCAATCTCAGGTTTCCAAAACCTTTACGGATTATCCAAGGTTCAAATGAACCAACGTCTCATTTGCCAAGCACCAAAAATCCTACAAATCCAAAAAATCTTCATGTTTTCCTAATGCTGTGATAGTCTATCAAACCTTAATTTTGAAACATATTTTTTCCCCCAAGAGTACATGGATCCCATATCTCCTTATTGAACCTTTTTTAATCCTATGGTATATCAACTTTTGATAGTATTTACATCAAAGCAAAGAATAATGAAGTTCACTTTTCAATAAGATCTGATGAGAAGTGCCTGGTGATTAGGGAAATTCAGACCGGTTTCCCATTCTCAGACTCGAGAGTTTGATATCAATAAAGATCCATGACACGTGCTTAGGGGCATATGATAGTCAAATATATTTTACGGTGGAAGGATTGTCAAAGCTTCAAGATTTTTTCTTTAAATTATTACACTCTCAATAATTCATGATTTGTTGTCCAGTGTCATGCGTGCATAGTATATGGAGAAAACACTACTTGACAGGTGAGACTAACTTGAAGAAAAATCAGATAGTAGGAGACATTATTTTCTACAACTTTCATCAATATTTACTTGTTCCAGATATGGGGTGGAGGTGAAATACCTTTTGGACCTGGAGTTTTCCCAGATATGCTCTATCATGTCAATTAGGATTCAAGACAACATGCTGGAAGAGAAAAATCAGAAAAAATGATCTAAGATCAAAATATCCAACATCATTAAAAATGAAAGCAAATCAAATCCGACCATCATATATCATACGTCCATAGCATAATATTGGTACCTTTATCTGCGTCCTATTATATGTGTAAGTGATATGCACTAATCCATCACTGGCTTGGATAACAGCTGGATAAGAAAACTCCATGCCTAAAGTCTCCTCCAGTGTAACAACATCTTGCCAGGAGTCTCCGCCATCTGAAGAGAGAGCAACTTTGAGCACACCCCTGGAGATTGTATTGTAAGCAAGCACAAGGCGCCCATCCTTCAGCTTAACCCCATCAATTCCTATCAACCAACTTCATGACATGAATTGCAGGAAACATTTCACAAGTACTTTCACAGTGTATTCTTATTCTTTTTTGCCATACGAACAGGCCCATTAATAATAACCTTGTACAGTTAGAATTTAAGACTTCAGTAAAACTTTGGAAAAAGGACTTTGTCAGCCATTAAGGGGATACAAGCCAATAATTTTGAAATTATTATTATTATTATTATTATTATTATTATTATTATTTTTTTTTTTTTCAGTTCACCACCTGAATTTGGATTTGGCAATTCTGTTGGCCTCGCGTAATCCCAAGTATGGCCACCATCACTTGATTCTGACATGCAAATTCTATTAATGCCATCAAAGGATCTCATAAGTACACGAATGTTCCCATTGGCAGTCTGATAAGGAACTGGTTGAATCACGCTGAGAGTTTCATCCTTAATGTATATAGGGCCATACTTTCTCCATGACCTGCCCAAGTCTGCAGTTATCTGTGTCACAAAGTTAATAATTTTCAGTCAGTCTTCACTCAATGGAGTCCCTTTAAGCAGAGCCTGATGCTGGATTTTTAAAACAACCTCCATCCATGCACCCCAAGAATTCCAGCTCTCAACAGAAGATCCGCAGAGCAAGTCACCATTTTCTAGCAAGAAAGGCTGAAGAAAACTAGTTTCGGCATCATATAAGTTCTTCTAAAGAGAAGTAATAAAGCTATACCTTGTTCTTTATTGGTCCTAGTATACCAGGAGGAAGCTGTTCTCTTGCTGACCAGGTGACCCCATCGTCATAAGATCGCTTCATGCATCCACTCCATCTGAGTTAGATGACATGAAAAAGTTAGAACAATTCTACAAGAACGATTTGAATCCTCAGAAAAGAACATGATTTTCTTATAGCTCTCAACTTTTCTCCAGCTCATCTGCTTTTTTTTAGTTTACACAACCTTCATAGACACATACATCTACCTCTGTACAAAGATGTACAGCTATCTATCTTTGATTTCATGGCTTTTAACTTGTTCAAACTTTCAGTAGACTACAATATATATATATATATATATATAAGGAATGAAGTCTGCGGTACCTTTTACTGCATTTATCCCGCGAAAACAGTCTTAAGTGAGATCATTTTAGACTTTTTCTTATATGTTAGGTAAATTCTGCGGTAAATTGTAGATTACTATTTCCCTATTTTTGTCAATTAATTAGGGATTATGATCTTTACTTATTCTTATCTTCAAGAATCCTTTTTAAAATGTTTTGCAAATCCTTTCTGATTTATTATCTTTGCTAATTGACGGCTGGAATCTCACCAATTTGAGATTTCTATATTAACATATCTTCTGTTCTTAAATATTTTGCTGGATTAATCTATATTCAAAGATTTTTGATTTTTCAATTCAAAAATTTTTAATATATATATGTTATCTATGAAGCATTTCTTAATTTATATTAGAGTATTCTTTTTTAGCTAATGCATTAATCTTTAATTATTTTTTATATGCTTTTTATCGAGTTGTTATTACGTTACTTCTTTTATATATAATAAATATAGTTTAATTAATGTTTCATAGTTTACAAAATTTCCATCACGGAGAAAAATAAAATGTTTAATTTCCTGATGTATAAGAATGACAATGGTCAGGTCGGGATCAGGTCCGGTACACCAGTTACCTTACCCGTCAATTTTTTTCCCCATCCCCACTTAAATCAGGGACAGGTCAAGGACGGATTAGTACGGGTGATTCATATTATCCATTTATTAGCCAATTTAGATACATTTACACATTTTTATTTTCAATATTTGTTTAATGAATAGTATTATAAACACTAAAATTTTAATTGACAGTACTAAGCTTTTTTGATAAGTTTTATCATCCTTTTACTTTTCAAACAATTAAAACTTTTAGTAAGTATTTCTATTTTTGTCAAAAAAATAGTTAAACAAGCCGGATACGAGTAAAAACTATCATAACCTTAATTCCTCGGCCCATTGTTAAGTCGGATCGATTTTCTTTATCTCATTCCCGACTTAATTACCCGTTTAGTCTGGTATTCCTCATCTTAATAGGATCGGGTACCCGTAGGTATTGAGTTTGGTGGGTTTTTTAAACTCATACTAAGGTCACTTAATAGCGTTCTATATCAAATAAGCACATAATAATAACTATTAGTTAACAAGATAATCAAAATATTATAGTTCAATGTGGCTAATCATACATTAATTAACATTTCGTACTAATATTATATATAATTTGATTTAGTATCTTCCCGTGCAACGCACGGGTGAAGATCTAGATTATTAGAATGCTCAAGTGTGATCACACTTCCATTTTAGCCTCCTTCGGCATGCTACATTCATCTTAAACTTTATATTATTAATTTATTAGCTGGAACCATGCAACATAGTCTCAGCTAGGGCTGGGCATCAGGTCGGGTTTGACCCCTACCCGACACCGACCCGATTCCCAATCGGGTTGAGAATTCCCAAACCGAGCACCGAGCCGGTTGGAACCCAACTCAAACCGACCCAATGTGGGTCGGGTCGGTTTAAGTCTGACTACGGGTTTGGGCCACAATTTTTTTTAAAAGATTAAAAAAGCCAACCCAAAACTAGGCCCAAAAACCAAATGAGCCCAAATACATATATCCACCAAAACCTTAATACTACATCAGCCTAACCGCATTTTTCCAGCAGCCACACAAGGTCAAGGAGAAGAGAATGCAAGAAGAAGAAATGAAAAGAAAGTGAAACGGCGGCTACTAGGCCATTATTAAAGAGGTGGCGGGCCGCCAGCTACATCCGTCAATCCATTGTAAGCTGGCCACAGATTGGCCGCAATAAATGGCTAGAGGCAGCAGTAGGTTAGGGTTTTCTTCTTGTATAGTTTGTGAGATTCAAAAATCAAAAGTTGAAAATTGAAAATATAGAAATGGACAATGGTTGACTGTTGCCGTGTATGATGTATCTAACAATTTGCATGGTGAAACTGATTGGAAAATTTTAAATTGTGTTTAAATCATTTAGCAATTTCATTTTCGGTCAAGATAAAGGCAATTTAATTTTTTAAAAAAAAAAATGAAAATGAAAAATCGGGTTCAAGTCCGGTTAACCCAGTTTAAGCGAATCGGTTCCGGTTCAACCGGGTTTCATCGGGTTGGAAGCTCCAACCGGGTACCCGAACCAACCCGAGTCGGTTCCTACATATCTAAACTGAAACTGAATCACTTTTGTTAAAAAAACCGACCCAACCCGACCTGGTTCGAGTCGGAATGTGCCCAGCCCTAGTCTTAGCAGTAACTTCTGCATAGAATTTAATTTTAAATTTATGGATTCAAATCACATCAATCCCCATACCACTTATATATTTCATCTGAACCTTTTCCCACATTTTTGTTATATTATATATCATCACATCATCCTTTTGTGGATATCACTGACCTAAATATTTAAAACAACCAATTTCTGGGACTTACTTCTACATTGGCTTCATTATCATCATTTTCCATCTTAGTTCTACTTGACCTCCGACTTTAGATCACAATCTTCCTACAAAGCCTAACTTACAATCTATCCCTATCCAAGTATCATCAGCTAAAAATAGGTTGATGACCTCTACACTGACTTCACTATCATCCTTTGCATTCCATTCTAAAATTCTACTTGATCTTCAACCTTTACATTAAGGGTTCATTCAAAGTTCTATAACTTGCAATATATACCTCTCCAATTCTCATCAACAAAAACCATGTCATTACTGTAAAAATTTAAAAGGGTCTGTTTTGAAATGTTCCGTAAGCTCATGCATTACTAAATTCAGAATATTAGAACAAAGCACAATAGGAACTCTTTACCATTATTTTCCCAGGATCTCACACATACTAATGTTGCTCCATCATACATATCCTTGATAAGATCAGTATATCTAACATAAATTCTTCTTTCCTCTAGCACCCACCACAAAATTTCCATGGGCACTCTATCATAGACGATTTCAGAAAGTCCAAGCTGATATTACTCAGTACAATCAATTAGCAAAATCAAGTATCAGAGAGAACAGATTTAAAAACTTACTTTTGAACCTCCTGTCCAATTTTATAGAAGAGAAGCAACTCATTTGAAGGGTGTTTAAATAGCACCGGATTCCACATGGGAACATTGAATTGTTCATCGGCAATGATAGGAGAGTGCCAACAACCATCCTGCCGGTATTATAAAAAAATTATTACTACAAGTTTGGGAACTTTAAACGACCAACAGGGAATATTCTTAGAACTTGAACGCCGGGGAACAGCGGATAAATAGAAATCACTGATTAAGGCTATGAATTGGAAACATAGAAGACATACTCAGGTCATAATTAAGTTGCTACTTCCACCAAAAAAAAAAGAACCATTCAGCTTTCTTTTATTAGGTAGGAGCAAATTAAATCTGACATATATTCTTTTCACCTGAATTTCACCTTTGCAAAATCTGAAAAAGATTGCAAATTATGCAATAGAATCTGGATTCTGGCAAACAAGTAAACGTGAAAATGCCCTCATCAGGACATTAACCTTTGCAGCATCAACAAGGATAAGAAATATAATTCATAATTTAAAGTAAATTAAATATAATGATCATAGGACATGGTCACCTTATAAGCCTGCATCCAGATCTTCACATCAGGTTCCCCTTCTGCTGTTCCCCCAAAATAAGCAACTAAAAAGTGATTTTTGTCAACCTACGAGGGAAATAGTAACTAAATTAAGTAAAGATCTAACTTAATAACTTTGATCGTAACGCGTGCTTGAAGAACAGATTGCAATGGAGCACCTCTACAATTGTAGAAGCATGACAGCTTTTGAAGGGGGTTGAATTTGCAGCAAAAGTAAATTCCTCAAGCAATTGTGTCCAAGGGCCACTATCATTCTTCATTGTTGGAATACCAGTGGTGTTTACTTTTGTAAGTCTTATCTCACTGCAATTTTTCAGAATGGCTGCCGTGCTTATCCATAAAATGCAGATAAAAGAAAAAGAAGCATTGTTCCAATGAATAGATGCTATATCTTGACCTACATACTGTTGAACATTAAATTAACAATGAATACCATGGGAATCAGGAAATCGAGTTCTAATACCATTTGAAAACTCGTCGAATATACAAATAGGGGATTTGCTTACAAACTAGCTTAGACTCTTATATAGAGCCACTGTGGGGAAAAAGAAGGGAACCTTGACAACATTATTAAATGTTAACTAGCACCATTACACAGCTTGCTGAACTTGTAGATTTTCTTATAAATTCAGACTCCATTTCCCTGTTAGATGGTTGCTAACCAGACTAGACTAACAAATTTGGCTCCATTCACATATTTATTTCTACAGAAACCAAACTTGGGGTGTTGTGTATCCCTTGTCAATTCTATTTTGTCCAAACACATTCTCATCTCAATCAACAGCTTGCAAGTTATAATTTGTGATTTGTTTAAGCATATAAAATTTCCATGCTATATGAAGATAGTAGATTATGCATATAGTCTAGACACAGAAAATACTAGTAAGAACGGTTGTACAGAGAGAAAATTAACTCTAATATATTCCTGATAAACAGGCTTTGCAAGTAAGTTTGATCACTATATCCAATTACATACGAAACTAACATAGCAGGACAAAGATCACAAAAGCACCTTCTAGAACGGAAATGAATGGGATGGAACAAGACATGGCTACTGCTATTAAAGACTTCATCTTTGAAGCTACAACAGCTCCTCCACCAAGTAAAGGAATCGCGTAAATAATATAACAAAGGAAACATAGATAGCAGGAACAAAAGAAATGCAAAAGATTTTCCCATTTGCAGAAAAGGGGGGAAAATGTTTTTCAGCACACAAGTACAAAATGCTCTTTTAGCAGTCCTAGTTACTACGATTAAACAATTACCAAGAAGACGATGAATGTATGTGCACCTGTACAGCTGATCTTTCAGCGTTCAACTTGATTTGGGTCCTCCTGCTTAAACTATTGAAACTTGGAAGAATTTTTTGAATTAACTATCCGAAATCTGGAGTAATTCAGGTTACCAGCCCCGGTCGTTATTTGAGTTGGGAGTAATTGGTGCGACTTTCACAAATCGTGTTGCGCCTAATAAAGCGTAAAAATAGTACCGAGTACATTATCCCAAGATTTCTATATTAACCCATCCACTTTGTTCACGGATGGAAATTAGTCCTTTAAATGTCTCCTAATTATACCAAGGTCCCCTTAAACCCCCGCGCCTGACGGCCAGAGGAAAAGCAGTACCAGAATCTGAGGAACCGCTGTCCGCCCAGAGATGGCAGCCTCCAAATCGCAGTGGTTAACACTTTCCATCACTCTGGCTCTAGTTTCTACGGCCATTTCCTGTAAGTATAAACACAAGCTCACACAATTTTTTTATTTTCCTGTCCAATTTTTCCTTGCATTTTTAGCAGACTTCCCTCTAGAAATGGGCGGAATTGAGAGAGAGTCTGAAAAATCTGTATATACAGTTTGTGTTTGGAGAAGGAAAACCAAGTCAAAATCATGTCGAGACGTCAACAAGAAAATTCAAGAACTTGAAGCCTCTTTAATGACTGCTTTGGAAAAGTGCGCTGCTGAGAGGCAAGGTCGGATTAGAGCTCAACAGGTTGTTTATATTTTGTTAATTAACTTTCTGTACTTGCAATCGCAATTTATTCGAAGAAACGCATTATAGGGATTTTTCCCCGGAGCTTGCATTAGCCAGTTAGACATTATCGCGTTTCGGAATGGAGTATATCACACGCTGTCAAAAACCCTTCTTTTTGAGTTCCCCCCCCCACGGCCCCACCACAATATGCGGCTATCAGTTAACGGTGATGGAGAAGCCCATTTGGAACAAAAGACTGAAAGTGTTACATTTTCATTCACTGATTACAGCAAACTTGTTTTTCTAGACAACAAATTATACCAATTTGGCTTGTAGAGAATCTTTAGACATATTTGTGTTTATATTTGTATGTATTCAAGATTCTATGCCATGAAAATGATTATCTGGTAGTGCGGTGTGCTGATTAATATTATAGATGAACTGTTGCTTTCTTTTATCACATCCAGCATAATTATCAAAATTTACATTTCTCATTGGCTTATTGCAGGCTCTGAGGAAAGCACTGACGAGGCCTAATGCTGACAATTTTGAGTTGAATTCATATCCCATGGCACCTATAGCCACTGTACAGTCATGCTTCTCTACAAGGTAATATGGTAAAACTACATGCATTTAACTTTTCCTTCGGATGAAAAGGTGAATCATATTCATCCAAGATGATGCCAATTGACAATGTCATAGCGATTGCATAAAATTTGGTTCAACTAGCTTAGCAGTGGGCTTGATACACAATTTTCAAATTTACGGAAGAAATTTTCTAGGGAGATCTGTTTTAATATTCCCATGAAGAAGAATATCTTCCGAGCGTGGAGCTCCGGAAATCCTTTCCACTATAACAAGCTCCCATGAGATTAGGATTGAAGTTAAATGTTTCTGTTGAAACACTTACTGATCATTGTTGGCAACCATTTCATTGCTTTGTTAGACTGTATAATCAGGTGTCTGGTGTCCCTGAAGTAGTTTAATAATTTCACGACCTTTCTTTGTTACATGATTCCATTTATATTAGATAAGGAGAAATTTCTGGAAACAAAGAAAAAAAAACTGCAGTTGATTTCACATGCATGTATGAACTTAACTCCCTCTTCTATTTTTTGTGCTCTTATTCGTTTTTTTGCTAAATTTTTCATATTTAGGAGAATAAAATTTCTCATTTCTTCGGTTTTCCACACTGAAATATCTTTAGAAACAAAAATACTTGGTCATTCATTTCTTGAAATGTTCACTTCTCAACTAACTTTGTATTGTACTTTTTCTTTTTTAGGTATATTACAATAGTTGATTGCCTGTGTCATTAATGAATCATTCCTTGATATTTGATTTTGAAAGGACGTCTTGTTTTGTAGGAATGGGACACCAAGACAAGCTTTACTTGTACCTCTTGCAAGGGCATCCTTGATTTTTGATTCATCTCGGGTTCCTCCAGCATCACTCGAGGGTCTTGGAGACTATTCTCACTGCTGGATTATATATGTGTTTCACCTAAACACAGATCTCGATAAGTTATGGAAGCCATCATCACAATCAAAATTCAAGGCAAAGGTTTGGCTTTTATTTCCATTTATATACATTTTCTTAAAATTTGAGGACTTCTTGATATGGTTAAATGGATGAACAGGTAAGGGTACCCAGACTCAAAGGTGGAAAAATGGGAGTCTTTGCCACAAGATCTCCACATCGTCCATGTCCAATAGGCTTAACAGTGGCAAAGGTATTAAGAAGCTTATAATAGAAAAACTTGTTTTCTGCAATCACCATTCCGAAGATGTTATTTTAAGATAACCTCCCCCCCTCCCCCTTTAGTCAAAAAAATTACTAATCATGATAGTGCCTATTAACTTACTATCAAAATAAGTAAACTCATTTTTAGCCCTGGCCACTGAGAAAATTCACATGCCAGATGTGGCCTTGTGGATAGCAGTCCCCCACATGGATGGTCTTGCTGTCAACTTCTACAACTCTCCCCATCAAGGCTGGTCAAACTCCATGTGCCATGGCCATAATAATTGTTCAACTTATCTTTAAGTTAACTAATTATGCCTATCAGACATGATCTTATCAGTGTATTTTCGTTCTACTTATTATACAGAAGTAAGAATTGATTTACTCCTTATGCATTTTAGGTGGAAGCAGTTTGCGGACATGTGGTATTACTTTCTGGTGTGGATCTAGTAGATGGTACGGTAAGTTTCCATTAGTAGATCCAAGCGATTTCCTTCAAAGTTATGATCTGTCTTTTTTTAGCTATGCAAAAAGTGTCCACAGACTTAAACTCTATTTGCAGCCTGTCCTTAATGTAACTCTATTTGCAGCCAGTCCTTGATGTCAAACCTTATCTACCGAGTGACAGCATCGTAGGAGCAACAGTCCCTGATTGGGTGAAGGTATTTCTTCTTTGTTGTTTGGTACTTCTTCAAGTTAACCTCCACTCTCACTACATTGCTTCAAGAGTCTCTTCAAATCATTTAAGCCATATTTTGTTTCAGATTATTTTGACCTGTATGATTATTTGATAATTTAATGTGAAAATTTATTAAAATTCTGCACTTACTGTTAAACTTCGATTAGAGTAAGTATAATTCTTAATGCAGTAGCCAAACATCTTATTAGAAATCAGTTATATGGATCAAATACAAATGGGCTTAAAGCACAAGTGTGATAGAATCCTGATCCATTGGAGGCTGATAGGTTGGATGCCTGATAGATCGGTCAGAAATTGGCAGCTATGGGATGTAAACCTTGTGCTGATAAACTGAAAATACAATGTATTCACATTCTCTATTTGGGGACCAGAGAGAAAATGTATGTAGTGCTCTATTAATAATGAATGAAATCGAAATATAATTACAAGTTTGATAGGATTTTCAAGAGACCTGCCTCTCTTCATCACTCCTCTAATTTGCTGAATGACTCCATGAGACTTGTGCAATTTGGATGTAAAAATCATGTGAAGCTGTATGAGCAGGTGTCTAATCCAGAACTTATCTTGTTGATCATCCTGACCCTGCTACCATGAATGGTTTGCTGCCTATAAGTTTGTCAATAGCTCATCATAATTCAGAAGCATGAATAAACAGTTTTTGCTTTTTATGCAGGATATTATTTTGGATTTTTGACGTTATGTACGAATAGAAAATGTTGGTTATTCTTCTGGTAATATGTTCCAATTCAAGTTGGGAGTCCACTTCATTTGGTATACCTAGTGTGTTAATCTTGAGGAAGACCTAATGCATGCTACTTTCTAAGAATAACTTTGCCTTGTGAGCTAATTCAATGTATTTAAGAATAACTTTGCCTTGTGAGCTAATTCAATGTATTTAACCCTTTTCGTTGCTGTACTAACACTGATCTTTTAACAGGAGGACCGTTTGTTAACAGTAGCTTCAGTTAACTTCTCTGAAGGTTTCACGTCCAGTCTAGCCAATTGTTGGTCAATGGTGGTAAGGCAATCGGAAAACTATTTTTCTTTTCCTTTGCATATCCTTAGTGAATTTCTTTGGCATTCTGTTTTCTCTATCAGTTATATTTTATATTAAGCCTCTTGCGGTTTGTTCTCCATGCCTTTGTTTAGCTGATTTACAAATTGCTGCCCCTGCTTTTCTTCTACTTTTGTCCAAATCAAAGATATTTTGTTTCCTTCTTTCCCTTTTTTCCCCAGGAAAAGAAGTCACTTTATGCATCTCCTGGTGAATTTGAGAGCTTGATAAGACAGATTCTCTCTTGGGATATACGGTCGGTATCTCAACGAAGCCGACCCCAGAATTTCCCGGTTAAAACTAACATGGGTAGCACAGTTGACAACACTTTGACGTTTGAACATCAGAAAGAAGATGAAGCTTTTGAAAATGGATCAACTGCTGTGGTTTATCACTTGATTTTGGAAGGTTTGGATGTTTCCTACAGAATCGATTCAGAAGCTAATGTTGTTGTTGAAAATGTCAGTGTCACCCTTTCATCCCATACATAAAATGTTGATAAAATCGCTGATTGAAAATATTACATATTAGGCCCTCAACTTTTCTTTGGTATCCATTTTGGCCCTCCACATTTAATTTTATAGAATATTTCGCTATCTTACCCATTCCTTCTTTGCTCTGTTGCATAAACTCTGACAAAAAGTAGCGAACCTTCTAGAAAGTTTGGAATTTCTCATGTGGAACAGAGTCAATAAAACCTTTGTGTGCAGCCGGCAGGCCAATCAGGGAGCCGGCAGCCTCAGTGGCGTACTCATATATGTTTCCAAAATTAGCCTTGATTTGTTAATTAAATAACAGCAGTGCCCTCTCACATGTATTAACACTCTTTCAGTGAGTGCTAATAAGTGAACAAAATTATGATATAAAGATTCTTGAATTAATAATGTTTGGCCAGCTGGAGATTGCTGTGTTTTGCACGTTACTTGTAAGCTCAAAAGTGTTCGTTCTGTATTACTTTATGGGACTAGAGTCAGTGAGCGAAAGAACCAGAAAACTTGACAGCTTGGATTGCAATATATGACAATATATGATAATATATTATAATATTCGAAGGTAAATTACAAATTGCATTGATTGCTTTACTGTGTAAGGAAGGATATTTGATTGTCGGCTTCCAAGTAAATAGATTCTTTATGACCACCCTGCTGGGTCACTTTCCAAGTTAATGGGGACATTAATGGCAAGTGAGAGTGCGTGTGGAAAAGATGGTGAAAAAAGGTGTTGTGAAAGTTGTCTAGAGAGCTTACTGGAATTTGGATGACTGTAAACAACATTAAGCAAAAAAAGAACTCTGATTGATTGTAAAATGCCATGTAGGCATTTTAAATCTAACTATTAAATATTGATACATTGAAGATGTTAAATGGGCGTGTTGAATTTAATTACAAATAAAAGTTATTGGTTAATTTTTATATTTTACCTCTCCAAGATTCAATGTCAACAATTACTATAAGAAATAAGAAATAAATGAAAGAATTCTACATTTGGTTGTTAAAATAATTGTTAACTTTTACAACAAAATTAACTTGATGTTAAATACATTCCTTTAACAATTTTCTTAACACATTCATTGTAGTTTTTTTTTTTTAGTTAAGTAATACATGTCACTAACACTTGATTTAACACTTCTATTGTGAATGCTCATAGAATGCAGTATTGGATATTATGTTCTAATAATTGAAAGTGTGAGTAAATTTCAATGTTAATAAAAGTTTGTTTGATCCATTTTATTCTCCCAATTTATAAATTTATCTACACTGATTTGACATTTGATTTGATAACTATTCAATTACAACCACATATTTAACACTTTTTTACATTTTCAATATACATTATACCCATCTTCTCATTATAAATTCCCCAAATAAATAGGATCAAATAAGCTCTAAATAATATACGAATTTCAAGATTATTGAGAAATGTAAAATCATTTTCTTTGACTGAACACAATTACGGAGACACATAAATGGAGTGTGTTTCTTGATTTTGATGGCTTCAATTCCACTCCAAATAATATTCTAAGCATGTGGTAATAATTTGTTAATGTTCAAGTCATTATTATCGAAGGCAATTTAATTTAAAAAGGTCACCTATCTAATCTTTATTCACAACTCATCTAATCTTTTATCACAAGTTAAGTTATACTCCCTCCGTATCACAAAGATATTCCCCGTTTGTTTTTATATCCGTCTCAAATTATATTTCTCTTTTTTAATTAAATTTTTAGTTTTCTAATATACAATAACGCATGGAAGTCAACAATAAAGTAGAAATAAAATGAAATATTAAATAAATTAAATTATATATTATGAAATATATTCTTAAATTGTATATTTTCAATAATATTAAATAAATTTTTTTAATATGTCTAAAAAATTAAAGAGAAATATACGGAAGGGGTATAAACATCTCCATAAAATAGTTGACACACTTTCATAAATTGATAGAAGTCGAACTATTTTTTTTTTAAATAAAAGTTTAAAATAAGGGGTAAAAATAATAAGCTGTTAAGCACCAAATTGGAATTGGAAGGAAGGAGGACAAACGAAAACGACGGGTACTACGTAAGGGCTATTTCGTAATTTTGCCTTATTCTGTCTCCACGCCAACCCTTTCCAAGATCAAACCTTAGATTCTCCGGCCCCGCCACCACCTCCACCATTGTACCTTTTTATCTGAAAAACTTCTGATTGTCCGGAATTTCTCTGAATCGCTTTCCAAATCTATGCCGAATAATCTGCCGTCCTGAATCCCATCGAAAGGTCTAAAATCGGTTCCTCTGAAGAAATGGACTCGCCGGTCGGCACCAGCCGAGGCGGGTCATCCATGGCCTCCGGGCGTTCATCCGTGATAGATTCTTTGCGCGGCTGCACTATTGCGGGCGCGAGGATCCCCAAGGAGGAGTTGAGGAAAAAGTTGACGCTGCCTGAATACATTAGAGTGGCGATAAAGGAGGCGATCGAGGCTAAGAACGTCGAAGCCAGTTCTGTGACTCAGATCTACGAAGCGGCTCATGTGGACGGAGCCGAGGTCGCTGAGCCAGCCGAGACGCCATTGGTGGTTTTTATCAATTCCAAGAGTGGTGGGCGACATGGGCCCGAACTGAAGGCCCGACTTCAGACCCTCATGGGCGAAGAACAGGTTAGGTTATCAGAAATGTCGGCTTGTTCTGTTTATATGCATACGAAGTCTGTGAATGATGATAATTTATGCTGATTTGTAAGTTACGTGGCTTCATTTTAATTTCCAGAATTCTATGTACTTGCAGTAGTTTGCATGTTGGAATTTTCTGCATCTATGGGATGGTTTTTGTGTGATCCTGATAAATTATTATTATTATTTTCCCCCGACTTTTACAAGACTGATTTACTTAAATGTTGAATATTTCACTAAGAAGCACATTTTGAGTTTATGCTGGACTTTATTTTATGTTTTTACTTCTAATTTTTATACATTTTTCTTTACCAATTCTTTTGTGGGGAGTGTGGGTTCGCTTTTTAGCTGAGAAACAGAAATCAGTTGTTAAATTCAGGATTTTACAACGAAGAAGGGGTTTCTTCTCTTTACAGAAAAGCAAATAGCCTGGGTCTTCTAAGTTCGAAATCTTCGATATGTATGACTTTTGTGGAAACAAAAGGAATTACATCTTCGTTTGTGTTCATGTTTGAAGTATATTTTATTGAAGTTTAGCCTAAATTGTCATGGAATTAAGTGATTTAGAAGGACTTGAGGCTCTGTGTTATAAATGCAAAGATTAGAGTGGTTAGATCTGACTAATAAAATTCATTTAGAGCATCTCTAAGAGTCTCTCTATTTATAAAGAGCATCTTTAGTATTTTAGAGAGTATCTTTAAAGAGTAAAATTGTTTATATGCTCCGACAAATTCTCTATTTTGATTCTTTATTTTGTTAAGTACTATGAGCATTTATTATTTTATAATATCTTCTCTTTGATATATGATCTTTAAAATGTTAATGACCAATCAATTCAAATGTAGTTGCAAAATGAACTTTGGAAACTGTAACCATTAAACAATGGAGAGTGAATTTGGCTTTCCAAATACTCTCTTTATTTTAAAATGTTAAAATAAAGAGTCTCTTGGAGACTATTTTTATGCATTGGCTCTTTAAATTAAAGAGTATCTTCTAGTTAAAGAGTCTATTGGAGATGCTCTTAGCCAAGGAGGATGAGACAAATCTTTTGCCATTTATTTTAAAGGAAATCGTGAATAAAATGCTGATTTTCTCCACAAAGGGAGAACCTTTCTTGTCCCCCCCCACCCCCCAACCAAAACAAAAAAAAAGACTATGCTCAGTTCTAGTTGAGTTATGGTGTTTTAAAACTTTTAATAGGTGCGTGCATTTTTTAACCTTTGTAGGAAGACGAATTGTCGTGGTCACAAAAAATAGAAATAGCAATGGGGAATCCAATGAAGAATTATAACGGCTGGATATTTGAGTAGTGCTGCTAATACTCTTGGCTTCCATTTTTCCATTAGACGTTTCATTTGCTTGACCAGGCGTTTTAATGGCCAGTTAGTTTGTCATATCTAGTATATCCAGAAAACTTTAGTAGGCTTTATCCGTTGGGATCTCGAATGAGTAATTGAATGTCGTTACTTTTGACAGAAAGCAAAAGATTTTATATTTTCTTATGGTTCTATCATCAAGGTCTAGATTTGTTAATAAGTGTAAGTCATATAAAACTTTCCTCTTTTCTGTTTAATATTTTTCTCTTGCTTACTATGTGGTTGGGAGTTAAATTATGGAATCTTACAAGGCTCTCTTACTCTTCCCCTGTTGAACTTGCCAGGTTTTTGATCTCTCAGTTGTGAAGCCTCATGAATTTGTTGAGTATGGATTGGGTTGCCTGGAGAAGTTTGCTGCTCTTGGGGACAGCTATGCTAAAGAGGCTCGTGAAAAACTAAGGGTTGTGGTATGCATCCACTCCGACCTGAAACCTGGTTAAAGCTGCATCTTTGATGTTACATGTGTTGCTTATACAGCATACTGCAAGTGATCCTCATGCTTGTTGTCTTCCATATTGCATAATTGTAGACTTTATCTTTAAGTTATCCAGTCCTTGCCAGGTCGCAGGAGGTGATGGTACTGTGGGCTGGGTCCTTGGGTGCCTAGGTGACCTTGACAAACAGGGCCGTTTGCCAGCTCCGCCTACAGGAATCATCCCACTGGGTACGGGAAATGACTTATCTAGGAGTTTTGGTTGGGTAAGCTTTCATATCCATGGACTTTCATGTTACATCGCATCTAGCTTGTGTTGATATGCCCATGTTTGCATACAATTACTTTCTCTTACTTTCTCCTACTTTTTCAAAATTGAATTTGGTCAAACCAATCATAACCACCTATCTAATGGGACCGTGTACTACACAAATCTCCACAATTTAACTTAACTCATTCTTTTTCTTACTTCGCATAAAAATGCATAAAAATATATTTTTATGTGAATGCAAACACATGCATGTCTTACAAATTTTCTCCAGGGTGGATCATTCCCTTTTAACTGGAAGTCAGCTGTGAAAAGAACTCTGGAAAAGATAACGAATGGACAAATATGCCATTTGGATAGGTGAGGCCTCTCTTCACTTTTCCAAAGTTCTTTTTTTTCTTTTTTCCCTTCCAGATCTATGATGTTTGTCCCAGTGCCTGATTGGTCACAAGATAGTAAAACACTCAATACCATCCCTCGGATGACTTGCCAATTCTTTTACATTGTGCTAGAACATATCTATTAGTTGGGAAACTGAACGTCAGCTTGGCACATTTGCCATTATTGGATATTTATCAACAGATAGACATTGTTGATGGAAGGAAAAGATACAACACGTTGTAATGATGCATTGAACTCGGCATGGGTCTATATCATCTTATGATGATCGGACTCTTCCGATCTTACATGAACAACTTAAGGAATATTTGCTTGCATTAGAATGTTCACCTAAAGTGAGAACATATCTCTACAAACTTTTCTCTATGTGGTTTTATTAGGCAGGTAAATTTCCCAAATCATTAAATCAGGAGTGTACTTTACGTTGCTCTCGGTAGCTTCGCCTGTAGGATATTTTGATTTTACGGTGAAAGTGCCTTAGTAATTAGTTACAAATCTTACTATTTTCTTCTTTTAGAGCTGCCTTGCCTTGGCAATGTCATGAAATACACCTCTCATGTGCAGTTGGCATATTTTGATATCAATGCCAGCTGGGGAGGTGTTGGATACTCCTTATTCTCTCAAGGCAACAGAAGAGACCCCTCTTGATCAGGTTTGTAGATGAGCTTTTTATTTAACCTGGCACTTCAAAGTTTGTTTCAAATGATTCATCTTTTATATGATCGGAGGTAAACTTTTGAACTTTATTGCTTCCTAATTCTGTCATTTATCATTCTTTAGTTTATTAACCAAGCTTATGAAAATTATCTGTTGATGTATAGTCTGATATCAGTATCATGATGGTTAGTGATATGATTTTTGTTAAGCCCCCTTTCGTCGTCGTTTTTGTGTCATAATAGGACTTAAATGAGTGGAAATAAGTGGTGGAAACGTAGGTCGTGCTTGTTAGTATCATGAAATATGTAGATGAAAACAAAACATCAACCAAATGGGGGCCGAATCATCTCCATATTCTGGCTGCTTCGCCCTGAAAATTGCCATCAATAAATCTCTCAAAAGAAAATTGCCCTGAAAATTACTTCACCTTGCATGCGCTCTCATGTTAACATCTCTTTACCATGTTTATAAAGTTTCCACAGCCTAATATTTTTTTAGAAATGATAAGCACCACTTAGGTTTTCTTTGTCTTAACTTTTCTTAAATTGGCAATGTGTAAATGTCAATTGTCATGATCCTGGACATACTGTTTATATCCTGTTAAGCTACTCATCTGGACTTCCCTAGAAACCTTTGTTAGTGAGATGAATATTCTGGACTTTACTTTGCACCTTTCTGTTGTCAGTTTGTGGTTGAATTTGCAGCCATTGTTGTCCAGGTTCATATAGGATTTTAAAAATCCGTGATGTAATTTCCTTCTTATGAATTTTCTCATTTTTGTTAAATCAGATATTAAGTGCCTATTTGATTCAATTTATATAAAGAGAAATTATAAAGAGGTGAAATGAGTGGTGTAGATTTAATAGAAGTTTGAAATTTGTGGTTATAAATGAGTAGTAGTCAAATAAGTAGTCAAATCAATGGTAGGTGAGATTATAATGTATTTTGATAAACAGGATCAAACAGGGGCTAAGACCTGACATTGACTTTTCAGGAACTGGAGGTCGAAAGTGAATTGCCGGAGAAGGTCTCCTGTTATCAGGGAGTTTTCTATAATTATTTTAGCATAGGTATGCTTTTCATTTTTTTGGGGTAATTGACGCAAAATATCCCTACCTTTCAACTTAGTTGTGCAAATCATCCCTACCTTTCATTTTTTGACAAATTCATCCTTACCTTTACATTTTCTTGCAAAGTTGGTCCCTACAGTCAAATTCCGTTAAATTTATCCGTTAACTAAATGCACATGTGCATCACCTTCTAAGTTTTGTGAGGGTATTTTTGTAAACCACCACACATCAACTAAGTACAACAACTTATCAACAAACCTATTCCAAATAACTTTTTTCTCTTTTTTTCTGTGTTATTAATCATTTTTCTATTAATGAAAAGATTTTTTGAGTTATATTTAATGATAATAGATGAGATTGTTTTGGATGTCTAGCCATCTAAATTTTATTTTATTTTATTTTTGTTTGACACCAACTTTAATTTAATTATTACTATATTTTCTTAATTATACGCCTATTTTGTAGTCGATTGTGAATTATACTCAATGTGATAGTAAAACCTATTTTCCTTCTTTAATCCTATCCAATATTTTATTGGTGTTTTGATTTGAGTGCATTAATTGTGGTTTATAATATTATGTAATATATTGCAAATACAACTTTACATAGATGTATGGTGGCTTGTTTAGTAGGAAAAGTCATGTTTTACAGTAAGCTTCCAAAAATGACCTTACAAATTTTAGAAGGTGATGCATAAACTTTTGGCTAACAGAGAAATTTAACGAAATTTGACGGCAGGGACCAATTTCACCAAAAAAATGTAAAAGTGAGGATGGGTTTGCGAAAAAATGAAAGTTAGGGGGATGATTTGCACAATCAATTGAAAGGTAGGGATGTTTTGCGCCAATTACCCCATTTTTTCCCTATTGGCTAAGTTGATGGGGTGGTGGTTTTAAGGAGTTGCTAAAATGCTGCAGGGATGGACGCGCAGGTTGCTTATGGTTTCCATAATCTACGCAATGAGAAACCGTACCTTGCTCAGGGTCCCATCTCAAACAAGGTACAGATTCTTCTTCCTATCTCCAAGATTACATCACAAATTTCTAATTAATTACTTCGCATGAATTCCAGAAACAGATGCTTTTAACTCCTGGAATTAAGGAATTCTAAGGAATTCGTGTATAAAAGAGTCTGATACATGGAATTCAAATTTTACTGTAACAAAACTGAAGCTTTTGATAGAATGTAAATCTTTCCTCTGAACGTTCCTTTGGGTGGATTGCAATGAGTGGGAAGTAAAAACTTCATCCATTCTATATTTCTATGTAGAAATGAGATTTTATAGTCTTAAATGTCTTCCCAACTCGTGCGGTGAGTAATTCACTTTCTAACGCCTATGAGGCTCGTGCTATTTGGCATCCTTTTCCTTTCTTTTCTTTCTTAGGGGAAAAAATCTTGATAATTTGGAAATAGTGGAATAGGATCAACTATGGATTGAAACGTTCATCATATGATTATGAATGCAGCATAGTTGAATTGAATCATCAGTCATGCATGGATCTGTTGTGGACTTTAGATTTCAGGATATAACATTACTCACTAGTACTTGATACTCTTTTTCTTGTATATTTCATAAGGGCCATTTTTGACGTAGCTAATTCAAGAGTCTCTGATCTTCACAAAAATATCATATATTGTTGTAGTGATCCAATGATTCATTGCATGGATAATTTGTAGTGTCTTCAAATC
This sequence comes from Nyctanthes arbor-tristis, assembly GCA_963692815.1. Taxonomy (NCBI): domain Eukaryota; kingdom Viridiplantae; phylum Streptophyta; class Magnoliopsida; order Lamiales; family Oleaceae; genus Nyctanthes; species Nyctanthes arbor-tristis. Next base: position 72,665 of record CAVNYN010220159.1, read on the forward strand.
AAAATGCAAGTGAATCTTCTTCACCGCAGATAATTTACTCTGGATATAGTTGCAAGCAAGGATGGTTCTTCACACCATGCAGCAGTGATCCAGGTTTAAGGTCAGAAGTTTCTTTCTCCCTCACAGGCTCACACAGTCTCACTTGCCCAATTGGAGTTTTTTGGGATTTTTTTGGTACTCTTGGATAGTTGTTACACAAGGGGAATGGAAGTCGAATCTCTATTTCTAATAGCTTTCAGTGCTTGAAGATTTCTCTATGCGTTTATACATGAACTTCCTGCATTTTGATTGCCATTTTCATATTATGACGAATTCACTGTTACGGCCTCTTTCTTTTCTTTATGTGGATTCGTTCCTCAATAAGGAAGAGATGTTAGTGGATGGCCAAGTCTGAAACTGAGAACAAATTTTCAAAGAAATTGCTCCTTTGTTTCTTCAATAGTAGATTGCTCCCTTATCTGTAACTTCATTATTTTTTTTCCTCCAATTCTTTAGAATGCAAGTTAAAAGTAAAGATGGTAATTGGAAGTTGAACAGGCTTATGCATAGACATTTAACTGGTCGCCATATTTTAACCTTAACTATTCATTTTTCCTCACTTCCTTCTAGAGTTTCTGGGTTACAGTGGTTCGCCTGTTTCTGAAAGTTTCTTTCTTGCTGCTTTGCCTCAGACTATGAGTTTAGACCTCTTCTCTGAAGTTCACATTTCCATCATTTACCTGAAAATTTCTCTAGATTTATATCGCAGAGCTATCTCCGAGCACAACGTTAGTACACATTTATGCTTCTTTGTTGAAAACGCCATTAATATTGTTTGCTGATATCTCTGTATGTCAGCCCATGTAGTACAAAATTTGAGTACTACGACAAGCATATCATACATTATTATGCTAAAAACACAAACCATTAATATGTAATGTAATTGTTCATTTACATGCTTAAACAATGATCGATTAGAGCAGTCATTGAATTTGTTCCTCTTCTGGTTAATTTGGTGTCTGATCATTCATTTTTTTGCTTTATTATTGCAAGTTAGTCAGCTTTATATAATTGTCAATACATTGGCAACTATGCAGTTTATGCTCTATGTAGATATGTACTTTTGCTAAAATTGACTAGCTGTACATTTTCAACTGTTATTATACAGGGGACTAAAGAACATTTTGAGGATATATGTAAAGAAGGTCAATTCTTCAGAGTGGGAGCAGATTCCCATCCCGTCAAGGTTATTTCATAGAATAGTTTACTGCATTTAGCTTTTTAGTTCACTGTTTCCAACATTTAGTTCACACGATATGGATGCATACCTTACAACTTTCCCCTTCTTTTATTTATATAAAATCCCAACTAGGATGATTTTTGACTTCATCTTGCTTACGCCAACCCGATTTTTTTGGTTTTTTCAGTGTGAGGTCTGTAGTTGCTCTAAATCTTCCTAGTTACGGAAGTGGAAGAAATCCATGGGGTAATCTGAAGCCACAGTATCTAGAGAAGGTACCTGGTCAAACTTATAATGGTGTATCTTCTCACTTTCATTTGTCCTGGGGTGCTTAGAACACCATTTGCATATTAGTGATGCCTTTCCATTGTAAATGTGCCGTTTAATGTTGATATGAAGTGCTTAGTGCCCTGTGCATGAAGGCAGCCGTAGGGATTGAAAATCTGGTTCAAATTAACCATACCACTATTTCTTTTTCTTTTTTTTTTTTTTTTTTGGGGGGGGGGGGGGGGGGGGGGGGGAT
>CAVNYN010220167.1:0-132553 GCA_963692815.1 Nyctanthes arbor-tristis
GTTGAATCCAAATCATAATCCCTTTTTAGAATTTGGGTGTTTCATAATAGGAAAGAAAAGTAAAGGAAAAGACAAAGTTCTTAAAAGTATGCATTTCTTTAAGTTGCACCTTATTATAGTTACAAAATAAGTTAGATGCGTTGAAGATCTTCAAAATATTTGTTAATAATCATGATTATATTGGCCTTGATGTCAAATTAATATTTCTTAAGTTTGCGCATTGTGTAGAAATTTGGACAAAAGTATGATCATTTTATATATGAAGCTTAGATATATAACAATTAAACGAAATTATTCTAAATTGTACGTATATCACTTAAGATTGCTTAAAAATATAATGTTACAGAACAATAGGTTTGGAACCGATGGAGCAATTTTGCATATTCCTTTTATCAAAAATATATTCTTTTTCATTTTTCCCGTTTTTGCAAACTTTTATGAAAAAATAATTGAAATTAATTGGAATTGCAAGATCCATGATAAATTATTAACATCAATTGGGATGGGAAGATTCCTTTTTGTTATCTCATAAAAGTTGGATAACTCTAGGCTTTTTTCTTGTCATTTTCTTTTATATTGATTGATAGAATTTATATATTCTCTTTATGTACATGAATTTTCCACCCCTCCTTCTCTTTAGCCTGCAAGTGTAATCATCATATTTTCCTACTGATAATTTCTTCATGGTACTCTTCACTTTATTTACATGATATATAGACATTCTGATATAGACAGAGAACATGAAATAATTATTGGGCAGTTAGGAGGTGATGAATGTTATAGAAATTAAAAACCATTCTTTCTATCTTCTTCTCCTTTGAATAGAGAGCTAGATCGCAAAAGAGATCATGTTTGAATTCTTTTGCAGGTTTTTCAGACAAGAGATCCCTGTTTCAGATTAGACACTGACTTCCAAGATCACCCCATTTTTCATTAATTCGTAAAAGAAAACGCGCATGAAATGGAAACACTATATATTGAGCTTTTTAAGTATTCAAATATTGTTTGTGGGCTAATCGAATAATTATCAGAGGGTGGTGATTTTTTTTGTTCTTGGTTTTTTCCGGAACGGATTCTTAGGTTGTGCTAGCTTATACCATGTTTAATCCTGGTACTGTCATGTCCAATTCTACAAATTCTCAGTCTGAGGAAGCTAGTGTGTCTTCTGGTTCTAGGTTTCAAGATCAGTTTGGTAGCTTAAATTCAGTGCTAATACAAAACCAAACTGTTTCAACTGATCAACAGCCTCAAAAGGTCAAGAAGAAGAGAAGCCTCCCAGGAAATCTAGGTACAGTCGAACATTTCTTGCCATTCTCTTGTAAGTTTAATATTTGTATGTTTTATTCGGCGTGAGATTTATCGATTAACATGCTGTACGACTAATTTCTTGATGTGTAGATCCCGATGCTGAAGTGATAGCGCTATCTCCGAAAACCCTATTGACAACCAAAAGATTTGTGTGTGAGATCTGCAATATCAAGCCAAGTTAGCCTTTACGGGATTTACACGGATTAATGGGTTGAGGTTTAATTAGTTTAGTTATTTCATTAATTGTTTTACATTTTCTACGAGTGACTGTGTTTGTGAACTATGAGTAAGAAATTTGTAAGAGAATGATGATATCGGTGTGTATGGGGATTAATGGTAATGTGTATACCCTTTTTTTTTTATTTTTTGAAAATGGACGATAGGGGCGACAAAGTCATCCCTATAGGCATTTTTTGACAAATTAATTGACCTTTAGGGGCGACTTGTCGTTCCTATATTAGGTGTTATAGAGACGAAACTGTCGATGCAATACTCATGGGATCAATAGAGGCGACATGTCGTTGCAATATATCAAAAGCAGCGGTCCTGTTGGGACGACGCGTTTGAGGCGACAATGTCGCTCCAATTAAGTAAAAGGCGCGACAACTGGCTCTATAGGGGCGACAAAAGTTGCCTCTATTTGGCTGAATTCTTGTAGTGAATTAACAAAAATTCAAGGACAAGATTGGGTTGTGTAATGCGTATTATGCAACAAAAATTGAGACAAGTTAACAAATATAGGAAATTATGGACTTCAAGAACAGGTAAAATATATAATGTTATAGCTCATAATACTTTTAGTAATAATAATACTAGTAGTAACAATAATAATACGATACTAAAAAATTACCTTTGATAATGTTCAAGGTTTTTTGTGGATGACAATAATGGTATTGAAATTATTATCCATATAGCATCATAATCCACAAGTTCTACCTTTGATAAGCAACGTAGATGAGCATTGAACGTGTTTACCTACAAGAGACTATTGATTGTAAAAGAGTAATCTTATCAATTACTTCAACCTAATTCAATAATTAGCTATACTTCTATGTTAAAAATTTTCCTGATTTAATCGTTATATGAAATTTAACTGTACTTAAATGAATCTACTCTTTTTCACAGAGAGGATTTTAGTGGGTTGTAGGAACAATTTCTGCAATACTTGAGAGGGAGATTGGTCATATACATGGTGCCAAAGATGTCTCAAAAAAATGAGATGAGATAACTCTCCACGTGGCTACACTTGTGAGCCATGCAATTTTCATGGAATTAATCCTGCTCCTAAGCATCAGGTTAAAGTAACTGTTGGAGATGGAAAAATAAGCTGTATATTCATATTATTGGACACAAAATGCAAGATACTAATTGGCAAAAGTGCTGCTGAGGTAAGATATCGGATTGATAAGGTGATTTAAACAACTGAAATTAACTACCTACGGTTTTTCCCTTTCATTAGCTTTTTCAATCCATTTTTTGTCACACTATTTGCTTTAATAGGAAAAGTGGACAAAGAAACACAGAAGTTAAGAAACTAAGTTACTATGCAGCCGCGCATGCCGGACAACTCCATAAGCTTGAGGCTCTGGTAGGTCGATTGTTACTTTTTTAGGTTAACATAAGGAAACAGAATGTGGAGGGCAATGACAAGGTTTATTTACAAAGTGTTTGACAACTATCCGTATTATAATCTGTTACGTGGCATCATTATATCATTTGCTTTTTATAAAAAGTAAAAGATTACGGCTTGAATTTTACTTTTTGACTTTTTTAAAAAGGTGAAACTAAAGAAATGATGTTGTGCGACAAATTATAATCTAGATTATAATTTGAGTGAGTTGTCAAACACTCTATTAGTTTCTCGAATTTCAAAAGATCAACACATGATCAGGGACAAACTTATGTAAGAAACAGTGGGTGCAATTGGACCCATTGAACGTTATATTTTAAAAAAAATTGCTGCCAACTTATTGCAGCCCAAAAGATTATTATTAAGCACAATCCATTAGTCATTACCCAAAAGGACAAGACCAATAACCAATAGGCAATAACCCAAGTACCCAACCCAATTCCCAAATACTCAATACATGTCATACCTGGTCTCATTCCTCAATCCTCAACAAATAGTCAGACGCCTGGGAAAGCTTTCAAGATTACAATTCACGCGACGACTTCATTCTAAAATTTCTACAGATTTCAATATTCAACATTGTAGAGATGAATTTCCACCAATTCAACTTCAAATGGCATCACTCTCAGGTTTTCTATTTTTCTTGACTATTCTTCTATTATTATGTTTGGTCTAAAGTGATTTGGGTTTTTGGCTTTCAGTAGAAAGGATGGTCAATTGGTTTCTTGGCTTTCTTTGCTTTAATTGGTTTTATTTTTTGTGTTTTATGTATGGTTGCCTAGTTGTTTTGGTGTGTTGTATTTTGTCTTTCCTTTCGCAGTTTTGTTTGATTTTAGGGCTTTATACAAAATACAGCCATCTTCTTTCTTTCCACTCTATTTTCAAAGGGTTTTACTCTGTTTTTTTATTATAAATAAATTAGTCTTTTGTTAAAATGGGGAAAAAAAGAAGAACGATGAATCCTGTATTTAGTAGTTTGGTTGTTTACTTGTTTATTAATCCCTAAATGTCCCATGTGAATCCTTTCTATGACAAATTGACAATTCTTCTTATTCAAGTTTAGTGGCCAATTTTTGGTTATTTAGTTATTCTTAGTTCATTGGTCGCTACTAAACGACTAAAATTTTTGTTCTTATAGGCTCAGTTTAGTCGATTCCATTTTAGTTTTATTATGAAAAATTAACTGACATTAACTCTATATGACTTATGTTTGATTTCTAGCCTGTCAAGAAGAATGCAATGCACTGACTTCAGAGATATTTTAAAAGAATATCTCCACTTTCAAATGAAGAAAATGATCAGGTTAAGAAATTAAATATTGAAGCAGAGGGTGCAAGCATCGAGGAAAATGATGAAGTAGTGAAAGCACAAAACGCAAGCATGGTGGAAATTGATGTTGAAAAAATAGAGAGGTAAAGGGATCAAGTACTCAGTTATTTGATGTTGCATAACTTCTTATAGATGCTGGGCTGAAAACTCAAGTAATGGGTTGTGATATTGGTCTTCGAGATCAAATTAGTAAAGCTTATTTGCAAAGAGGTCCATGTCAGCCTCGTAATCATGATTTTTGACATAACAAATCAAGAAAGGTTCATTCCTAGTTGGTTCAATGAAAGGTTCATTCCTAGTTGGTTCAATGACTTTAGTGATTGGTTGGAATATAGTATAAGCAAAGATGCTACTTTTGTTTGCACTGGTATCTCTCTAGACCAGATAATAGGGAACATGGAAGTGGTGATTCTTTTGCAAAAGAAGGATTCCTTAATTTTGGAAAGAAAAGTAGACTTCAAGTTCATGTCAGACGTATTAATAGTGCACATAACAAAGCTCAGAGCTGCTCTGAAGCACTTATGAATCAAGAGCACCATATCAAGGCAGTTTTACACAAGCAATCTAAACAAGCATGGGCTAATTATCAACTTTGTCTTACTACTTCAGTAGCATGTGTTCACCTTCTTTTATGATAGAGACTTGCATTTCAGGTCATGACGAGTCCGAAATTCTGATAATCATGGTAATTTTGTTGAACTATTACAATTTATAGGTGATCATAACTAGGAGGTTGTAGCTGCTACTTTAAAAAATGCTCCAAAAAATAATAAATTGACATCTCCTACTGTTCAGGAAGACGTTGTTAGGGCTGTAGGTACTGAAACAATTTATGCTATCATTAAAGATCCTAGTACCACATTCTTTTCCATTTTGATTGATCAATCTTGGGATATTTCTGTTGATGCCAAAATCAGACTTGACTCAATCAACAAAATTTGTTTATGCGGGAAACTTGTGTTTGAACTAATTTAAGTAGCAAATGTTCAGTGAAAGGAATGTTTTTCGTAATATGTGGGAAAGTCAGAGTGTAGAAGACAAGAAGAATGAAATAGGGGTGTTCAAACCTTCTTCTATTTCACTAGCTTCTATTTAATTTATAGTGCATTTTTGCATGGGGGCAATGATTTCATGCATTTAATGCCTGGCCCAGAGATGGGATATTGGGGTCAAATCACTGAGGTTAGCCTTCCTTTTTAACTAATTGCTATGTAAATCATGCATAGGACAGATAACCAACGTCTTGGCATTTAAAGCTAGAGTCCAATCAGCTAATGGGGAGGATCTACACGTGTGTTTGCAAGCAGCAATTTAGCTGGCATTCCATGAGATCACGAGGTCGCTGCATTGGCGGTTTGAGCAGCATGGAGACCATACTTGAGGCAAAGCGATGTGAGGTGAAGGAGTGTTCATCAAGTAGCCTTGCTATCTAGCGTCCTAAAATATTTAGGTTGCTAGGTCGCCTGGATGTGCCTTTCAGGTCACAGGGCCCAAGGAGGGGCATAGGACTCGCTTATAGAATTTGCTCATCTATTGACCCTTGTTGATCAGTGGTTTTAGCGGCCAAAAAATGCCCCTTGAAGGTCGCTGTCCCTGGCATATAGGGTTAGCGGCCTTGAAGGCTTGCCTACTGCTCCTTTCATATTTTTACAGCCTGAAGTCAATTTTTTTGAATTTCAAAAATTTTGGCCCGGCCCATGATGCCATGTGTCACCCGTCTAATGGAATAGCATATTTTAGGAAAGCGAAAGAGGCAATCATTAATTTGATTAGTGTCTCTTTGTTTCCCAATATAACCACGCGGTTATTGCCTCCTCACTTCTCCTAATCTTATTTATACTCATTCCCAGTCTCTATTTCCTCTTATTTGCTTTCCATCTTCTTCTGCAACTATTTTCTGGTGAACCGTCCATTGTATTTCCTAGGTTCCTTCAAGCGTTTAAAGCTCTTCTATATTCCTTAGGTTGTTTCTAGGTTTTGTGCCTGTTACGCCAAGAAGGTAACAATGCCTTTTCGTTGCTTTAGGGGTATTTCTGAGGTTTTTCTTTGTTTTTCCATAACAGTCCGTGAGAGAAATGGAGTGTGATGGTGGTTCTATGCCGGAGGGTGTAGCAAATGAGGAGGTTAGTGTTAGCGTGGATTGGTCTACTAGTGAACATAGTGGAGAGCCGATGGCGGAAGCACCGCCAGAGGTCCAGTTTGACTAGACCGATAATGACGGTGATGAAGAGGAGGAAGGAAAGTGAGGCCGAGGCTAATACCAGTGGGTAAACTCCAGGGGCAGTAGTGTATGAAAAAGATCTACCATGGGTATGCAAACATCACCCCTCCGTGACAAAGAAGAAAGATCTTCACGCACTGCGACAAACATATCGCGTGAGGACCGCGTAGTACTTTAGGTCCCTTATGAGGGTGAGAGGACTCATTGCCCTCTACACGGATGTGTGGCCGTGAACATGAAGATGTTTAAAGCTGGTTTTCGTGTCTTTCTCCTATGGTCAGTGACCAGGCTGTTACAATACTGGGAGGTTACCCCCTTTCAGCTTACCCCGCCGACCTGGGGCACGATCATTGGACTGTTTACCCTTTGGCAATGTAAGGGCTAGAGCTATCCAAGTCCCAATGACTTTAATTCCTACTACTCGCTGAAAGCCTAGCCATCGAGAAAATGGTAGTTCTACGCAACCGTGTGGCCTAAGACTGAGGCTCTTCACCTTTGGGGGAATCTAGTCAAGGGAGTATCAGAGTTCGTCTCCATGTGGAAGGAGAACTGGTTTTGGGTCAGGTAAGTGGATGACCTTACCTATCCTTGGAGACGAGGACATGAGTGTTCTCATGAGTTATTGACAGCCAAGTAGGTGATTTTACAATTCATCTATTCATGATAACTAGCGAGCTAATACTTAACTTTGTTCATTCCTGTCTTAGGTGACAAGCGAGCACAAGGTCAGCCATTGACTACAACATTCAGAGAGCAAGTTGAGGATGTTGTTAGGCTGTTAACCAATGATTGTCACATTGCAAATCTAACGGACGAGGAGTTTTTCATAAGCACTAGCATGTCTATAACTAGGACTGAACATATCTCAAGCAACCCAGATAATTGTGAGTCATTTCTTCTCCCCTAGAGCCTTTGTTGGACAACCTTGTCAATTCACCAATTTGACACTTCACCTTGCTTTTTAGGGAAGAAATACTTGTCCAAGTGTCAGAAGCGATCTATCTGTGAGGCGGAGAAGAAGAGGGCCGCATGGTTGAAAAGGAAAGAAGCCCGTGAAAGAGCTCAAAAAATGAAAAACCCTACACAGCTCTCTGAAACACTGAAGAAGAGAGAAGAGAGGAGAAAGCTTAAGGAAGAAAAGGCCGTGGGCAAACGACTTGCAAAGATCGACGAGGTTGCTGGCGCTAAACGACCTACTAAGCGCAAACTTGTAATCCAAGATCCTTCTCTTAATGCTTCGTCTTAGACCCCCCCTCTAGTTTTGATGTGAAGAAATGCCCTGTATAGGAAAAGGGGCCTCTCAATCTGGTCACTGAGATCTCTTCCTCTTTGTGGATCCAGCCACCGGCCCCAGCTCGAGAAAGTTTCTGGCTAGAAACTGAGGGCCGATCTCTTAAATTTAATATGGCTATGAAACCTTTTGACGCCGCACTCAATGGCGTGCCCAGGATCGCTACGGATGCCATAAACATCGTGGACTGTAGTTGGTTGAAGAATTGGGACAAGTTTGCCACTACCTGTTCAATGGCTGAGATTTTGCAGGCTAGCGTGGCTATATGGGCTAGGTCAGTAGTGTTGGATGAGTATGCCATGGCTCGCGTACGTTGTTTCATTGGTGAAAAAAAAAGCTTGCTGATGAGGCCGTAGCGGCATTGAAGGCCAAAGAAGACTCAGAGCTTGCTCTAAAAGAGAAAGAACCGGAGCTGCATGTCATGCCAGAGGAAGCGCTAACATCAGTGGTGAGGTTGGGAGCTGGACGAAGAAATATGAAGACCTCCAAACCCAACTAGCTACTAAGAGATCAAACTATGAGCAAACCTTGAAAGAAGTGGAGGACAAGGCCTTCTCAACCAAGCTCATTGGGTACAAAGAGGCCATGGCCAAGTATAAGGCCTCAGATGAGGATGTAAAACAGCAACCAGACTATGATATGGCCTTCCTAAAGGAGCAAATTCTAAAGCTGAGGGAGCAGTGTGGCTTTGAGAGCTCAGATGACGAGGAGGAAGATGAGGTAGAGGCCTTGGCTCCTATGGGTTAGGAAGTAGAGGCCCTAACTCTAGCTACAGAGGAGGTAGAGGTCATGGCCGAGGAGGGTGCTGAGCCTCAGACCTCAAGAAATCATCCCTAATGCCTTGTAACTGAATTCTTCTTTCTTTTGTACTTCATCTGTGGCAACGAAATACTTCATCTTTTAGCTCATTGTTTATGAAATATTTAGATAGCTTTCTAGCGTAGTCGCAACTTTAGCAAAGAGATTGTTCTTGCGTACGGTTACTATAAAAAAAAGCTTAGGTAAAAGTTTATCCAAAGTGTTAGATCATTAACTAGGGGCTCGTTCTAGATAACTTCATCTAAACGTAGAGGTTTGTACAAGGGTCAGGCCATCAGTTGGAAGCTCATTCCAAACCTAGTCTTGTGCCCTTTACTTGGGTGTCATACATTCATGTAATAGTCTAGCAGAGCGTGTGTTAAAAAGATAAATAAATGATTAGATCAATCCCTAGAACAAAATGTCAACTCGTTAACAAGAAGCTCATTCTTACCTTAATCTTGCAAGTGGATTGGTGTGTCAAAATATCAGGTCATTGACAAGGAGCTTATTACAACCTTGATTATGGGACCCAACTTTTTAACTACGAGGCCACTATCAAAAAGCTTGTTTTAGTTGCAATTTTGACAAGTGTGAAGGCACATGCTAGAAGCTTGCTCAGATTGTTGCCAGTGTACTTTTTACTTTGTCGTTATTCGTTCATATGGAATCATAACAAAATAAATATTAGGTAAAGTAAACAAACAAACATTATCATTCACCATACAAAATGTTGCTTACTGTTACGTAGTAAATTGATGATCTAGAAGTTTGGAGCTCTCTTGGGCGTGTTACGTTTCCAGTCATGACCTGGCAGTCATAGTACAAAAATTCTTTGAAGGTGATCTAAGGGTTTTCAACTCAATACCCAGCTATTGGTAATATTTCTTTAAATACTCTGCATTCTATAGGTGCATCAATTTTGTCTCCTGCATATATTGGATCTCGTAGGCCCTGTTAATAGGATTCTCCTGACTCTATATAGGCCTTCCTATGTTGGTCTCAAAGTTCCTGAAGTTGGTTCTTTTGCTGAGAGGAAGACTTTGCGGAGGATATGGTCTCCCATCTCAAACTTGCAAACTCAGACTTTTGCATTTTAGAACTTGGCGTATTTTTGCTTGTAAGCCATATTTATGATTTCTGCCAGTTCTCTTCTCTCAGCAAACAAGTCAAGCTCGCTGGCAAGTGACTCATTGTTTCTTACTTCATTAAAATGCATCACCCTAAAAGTAGAGACTTCTAGCTCAGTTGGGACCAGTGCTTCAGCTCCTTATATGAGGGAGATCGGAAGAGCGTTTCACCTGTTGTAGTTCGGCAGGTCATTCGATAGGACCATAGAACTGCAGGTAGCTTTTTGGCCCAGCTCCCTTTTAGGACCTCTAGTCGCCTCTTCAGGGTTTGTTGATAATCTTGTTGATAGCCTCAACCTGTCAGTTCTCTTCTCTTCTTGGTACCCAGCTCCTCGGAGAATGCTTTGAACTTAGAGTTATCAAATTATTTGCCGTTGTTTGTGACTATAGCATAGGAGACTCCAAGTCTGCAAATAATTAACTTCCAGATGAAGTTGGTCGTCTCCTGCTCTCCAATGATGGTTACTGATTTTGTGAAATAGTCCATGGCCATGACAACGAACTGGTTTCTTCCTTTCCTTTTTTAAAAGTGGGCCAATCAGGTCTATTCCCCACTTAGCAAAGGGCCACGACCCTACAACTGAGGTCAGCTCCTCTGGGCTTTTGATGAGGGTCAAACCTTTGACATTTGTCATAGGCTTTAACAAAGTCAATGGCGTATTTTATAAGTCAGGGCCTGAAGTATCATTGTCTCAGAATTTTGTGTACCAGAGTTCATCCTCCTGAGTGATTGCCACACACCCCAGAGTTTATCTCTTCCAATACGGCCTGCAGTTCAGTCAGTGTAAGGCACTTAAGCAACAGTCCTATGAAGCTTCTCTTATACAAAATTTCATCAACCAGTGTGAACCTGGCAGTACGATGCCTGAATTTTTTAGCCTTCACTCTGGGAGGGCTATTCCCTCCTTCAAAAGCTGGATGATGGTATCCATCCACTTGTCACCTGATTCAATTCTATCAATATTATAGCTGTTTTATCAATGAATGAGTTAGCAAGCTCTCCGATTGGAATGCTATTCAGCTCTCTTGCCCAAGCTTAGCCAAAGCGTCAATATTGTTGTTCTCAACTCGTGGGATCTGTATGATTTCATACCAATCAAATCTTTGAGCACGTCAGTGAGTTTACCCTTGTATAGGGAGAATTTTTCACCTCTTACTTTGTAGGCTTCAATTGTTTAGTTCATGATGAGCTGAGAGTCACTTTTGATGATTAGCCTCCTAATACACAAATTTTCCAAACTGGTGCCGACCAATATGACTTCGTATTCAGCTTTGTTATTAGTGGCACTGAATCAAAACCTGATGGCTTGACAATGGTGGTACCTGGAGGGACTAACGAGAACAATTCTAGCTCTAGAGGTGTGGCTAGTGAAGGATCCGTTTGCATATAACTACCAGGTCACAGGTTCTAGATTATTCAGGTTAGGTTTAGAGGGCGGGAGCTCAGTGATGAGATCAGCCTTAGCTTGGCCTTTGATAGGAGTTCTTGGCTTGTAGTTGATGTCGAGCTGACTGAGCTCAACAGACCATTTGACTAAGCGACCTAATGGGTCAGGTTTTTGGAGAACCTAACTTAAAGGAGCATTGGTCAAAACATCGATGGTGTTTTCTAGTAAGTATCAGTGGAGTTCTTTGATGCGATCATAAGCGAGCTTCTCCATTAGGGGATGCCTGAGCTCCGTATCATGTAGGGCGTGACCCACGTAAAAAGGGCTTACATTTGTCTGTAGATCGTGACACTGTCTTTGGGGCTTCCATATCTAAGATTGCTTTAACCTTTTCTGGGTTTGCTTCAATTCCTCGCAAGTTGACCAAGTACCCTAGGAATTTCCTAGAGCCTACTCCAAAGGATCATTCTCTGGGATTAAGTTTCATCTTGTAAACTCTGAAGACCTGGAACATTCTAGCGAGGTCTTCAATATGATATCCAGATTGCAAGCATGTCGTCCATGTAGACTTTCATAGTCTTCCCGAACTGATCTTTAAGCATGGAATTTGCTATACGTTGATAGGTTGCTCCACCATTTTTTAATCTGAAGGGCATTATTTTGTAGCAATACAATCCCTTGTCAAGTATGAATGAAGTATGCTCTTCATCATCCGGGTGTATGGGTATCTGGTGGTAACCCAAGTAGATGTCCATGAAACGGAGCAATTCATGGCCAATCATTGTGTCAACCATCTGGTTGATCTTTAGTACGGAGAAGCTGTCCTTGGGACATGCCTTGTTGAAATCTATAAAGTCAATGCAAATTCTCCATGTCCCACTGTTCTTCTGGACGAGGATAGGGTTGGCCACCCATTGAGGATATAAGGCTTCCTTTATAAATTTATTTCCAGGGAGATTGTCCGCTATTTTAGATAGAGCTTCGTATCTTTCACTATTGAGAGGTCATCTTTTCTGCTTAACAGGTCTGGCCCTGGGGCTGATATTCAGCTTGTGGCAAGCGTGCTTGGAATCAATTCCCTCCATATCTTTGTGAACCTATGCAAAAATGTCTAGGTTTTGTTTTACGAACTGAGTGAGATAAGACCTCACTAGCTCTTCCAATGCAGCTCCAATTTTGAGCTCTATTTCTGTCCTAACGGCCTTGAGTTCGTCTCCAAAGTGAACATGTGCCCCCTTTTCATCAGCCTTGGGGTCGAGGGTATAGGTTTCCGAAGTGGTCACTGCGTAATCCAGGTTGCATTCTTGAGCGTCCTATTGGTCCCCTCGCACAATAGCTATGCCATAGACAGTAGGGAATTTTAAGATATAATGGAATATCAAGGTCGCCGCTCTGAGCATGTACAAGAGGGGGCGCCCTAGGATGGCGTTATAATTCGATGGCACGTCCACGGCGACAAAGTCTGCCATGATTCTTCTTGAACGAGGTTCGTCACCTAGCTCGACGAGGAGGGTGATTTGACCCTTAGCCTCTACAAATCCCCAGTAAAGCCTTGAAGTCTTGCTTCATATGGCCTTAGGTCCTTAGGATCTATCTCCATTTGCTAAAAGTCCTCCAATAAATTATGTTCACAGTGTTGCCATTATCGACTAGAGTCTTGTGGATTTTAACTCCAGAAATAGGTATGGTGATTACAAAGGTGTCTACATAGAGGTGCAGCATACTGTAGGCGTTCTCGATGCAAAAGGTAAAAGAGCTGGTTTGTGTGATGGGGGCTTGTGCCATGAGAAAATCATAGCAATTATGGGCTTCTTGTGTGAGACCCAGCCTTGGTCTCTTAGAACCATTCATGCCATGATTTCCACTGACAAGTGTGCGGATTTCTGCTAAAGGTCGGTTCTAAGGGATTCGGGCATTAAGGTCTGCTTGGGGATGAGCTAATTTGTCCCATCCCCAGCGATTTCCTATGTATTCACTTAGGTATCGCTGCTCGATCAACTTCTCGATCTCTTATTTGAGGTGCCTATATTCATCCATGTCATGGCCTATTTCACTGTGATACTTGTAATATTAAGACTGATCAGCATTTTTCGTGGGTTTTTTTGGGTACGATGGGATAATTCTGTAGAAGGTTGAAAATATGCTCGATAGCGGTGTTGAGCTCAATGAACGGCCTTGATTGGACTGCATGTCCCTCATTCCTCTTATGGTCCTTTTTTGCTTACTGGTCTCTTTTTTCCTCCTTGTCAAGCTTATCGGGTGTCGTTAGGTGCCTTCAATGGCCTCCTCCGCGTTTATGTACTTTTTGGCCCCTCCTCAGAAGTTCCTTATATGTGCCTAGCAAGTCCTCATGCATTGCCCATCAGAAGCAGGTCTCTTTGTAGAGCCCTAACTTATCTGCGATAAGAAGCAATTCGTCTACCACCTTCTCCATTGTCATGACCTGTTTATTGAAATGATCAAGGTAGCCTCTCAGTAGCTCTAACTTGCCTTGTTTGATTGTTCCCAACATGTGTTTGGGTGTTGCTCTTATTTTGGATCCCATGAACTGTGTCGCAAACTCAGATGAAAGTTGCTCCCAAGCATGTACGGATCCTGGGGCCAAGTTCCTATACCATGTCTGGGGATTTCCCTCTAGAGGAAGCACAAAGGCTTTGCACATCACAGCTCCAGTTGCGTTTTGAAGTTCCATCCAAGCCACATATATATGGAGGTAAGAGATAGGATCTGTCTCTCTGCTGTAAGTTCTTATAAAGGGAACAACGGGAGAATGCCTACCCTAGAAGAAGTCCGCTCCTTTCATTTTATGCTGCCTCTGCTCAAGGTCGCTAAGTCGCTTCCTCAACTCATCCAACTCGTGGTCGTGCAGAGGAGCATTTTGTTGGCCTCAATGAGTCCTTGGTGGAGAACTCAATACGTGGGGGACATGAGATCGGAAGAGCTCGGAGCTCTTCCTACTTTGCCTTCTCTCTCTAGGTCGTAGGAGTTCGGTGACCAAGGTCGCCTAGGGCCTTGTTGGGGTTGAAGGTCTAACCTTGAGAACACATTGCCTTCCATCTTGGTTTGGGGCGGAATCAGCACGGAATGAGCGCCGAGGACCAGTTGGCCAGAATTTTGAATTGGATGAAGCTTAATCTCCTTTTTATGTGTTCTCACGAGGGGTTTTCCGTCATAGGGGAGTTTCTCACATTTTCGGCTCTCTGGGATGAGTCATTTTGGGAGGATTCCACCGTATTCTATAGGCACATCAGCGGGTTTTGCTGCTAAAGTTCACGGACTTACTAGGTTAGAGCTTTCACCTGTCATTTCAACTATCTTGCATCTGATTCGGTAGTCCGTTGTGAAGGCCGACGTCTACCTTATTTCTGTACCTCTTGAATCTGAGAGGTAAACCTGCCTCGCTGCTTCTTGTTCTTCGACTGTGGAAGCGTCTCTGACTCATAGTCTTTGCTAGAGTTTGTTTTCTTTACCTGAAAATTAATTGCTGTTAAGTCTTTCTATGTAAGTTTACCACAGACGGTGCCAATTTGCTGACGCTGAAATCAGACTTGACTCGGCAAACAAAATCTGTTTATATATGAACTAATTTAAGTAGCAATGTTCAGTGAAAGGAATATTTTTCGTAATAAGTGGAAGAGTCAGAGTGTATAAGACAAGAAGAATGAAATAGGGGTGTTCCTTCTTCTGTTTCATTAGCTTCTATTTATACTACATTTTTGCATGGGGGTAATGATTTCACGCATTTAATACCGCACCCACAGATCACTAAGATTAGCCTTCCTTTTTGACTAATTGCTGTGTAAACCTTGCGTAGAGCGGATAACCACCGTCTTGTCATTTACTGGTAGAGTCCAATTAGCCGCAAGTGAGGAGGTGGGTTTGCAAGCAGCTGCTTAGCTGGCATTCCATGAGGTCGTGAGGTCGCTGCATTGGCGATTTGAGTGACCTGGTGACCATACTGCTGAGCCAAAGGGATGTGAGGCAAAGGAGAGTTCATCAAGTAGCCTTGTTATCCAGCGTCTTGAAATATTCTAGTCGCTAGGTCCCCCAGACGTGTCTTTCAAGTCACAGGGCCCAAGAAAGGGAGATTGGGCTCATTTATAGAATTTGCTCAACTGTTGACCCTTGTTGACCAGTGGTTTTAGCGACCACAATTTCAATCAAGGAACAAATGCCAACTGTCTTGCGTTATATTTATAGAACAAGAAATGTAGCTGAAAAATTTATTAGGATTGAATATGTGTCTAGCCTTATAGGTCAATCTCTTAAATTAAGTTGCAATAGATAAATTATTTTCAAGATATGGGTTGAGCATACCAAGATTAAAAGGACAGGGTTATGATGAGGCTAGTAATATGAAAGGTCAATTTAATGGTCTAAAAGCTCTTATCCCAAAAGAGAACACATGTGCTTTTTATGTTCGCTTTTTGCTTGTCAACTCCAATTTGGCTCTTGTAGCTGTATCAAAGACGCTCTTCCGATCTTCACTTTTTGGTTTAGTTTCTTTACTGGAGTGGTGAATATTGTTGGAGCCTTACCGAAAACTTGTGATCTTTTGAAAGAGAAACAAGAACCTATAATTTTTGAAGCACTTAATAATGGGGATCTCTAGTGGAAAGGGTTTGAATCAAAGAAATACCATTACACATTTTGGTAACACGTGTTAGGGATCTGATTATGGTACCTTGCTTAGTCTGATTTCTATGTTCTCTCCTATACTTGATGTCTTTAGAATGATTGTTGATGATGGAAGTGCTAAACAAAAATGTGAGGTAGAGGATCTATTGGACAAAATACAATCTTTTGAAGTTGCATTTACTCTCCATCTGATGAGAATAATCTTAGGGATTTCAAATAAATTATCCAAGGCTTTGCAAAGAAAAGATCAACATATAATAAATGCCATGACTTTGGTGAGACTACGTAAACAAAGGCTCAAACTTATGAGGAACAATCAATGGGATTCCTTTTTAGGAAAATTTGTTTCTTTTGAAGTTCCTAGTATGGATGGACTTTTTATAGGTCGATGTCGCTCACATCATAACGCTGAAGAAATGACAAATTTGCATCATTTTCATGAGGAATTATTCTATACTACCATTGATATGCAACTTCAAAAATTGAATGATTGTTTTTCTGAGGTTAGTACGGAATTTCTTCTTTGCATAGCATGCTTATGTCCAAATGATTCATTCTCTGCTTCTGAGCAAGGGAAGTTACTACGTTTGGCTGAATTTTATTCTCAAGATTTCTCAAGAATTGATCTCATGGCACTTGATAATCAGCTTCAAATTTATATTTTTGGATGTACAAACTAGCATAGAGTTCAAAGAATTACATAGACCTAGTGAACTAGCACAAAAGTCAGTTGCAACAAGAAAGGATAAAGTATACCCACTAGTCTATATGCTTTAACTTTGGCATTGACTCTTCCAGTTGCTTCTGCTACAGTTGAAAGAGAATTTTCTGCAATGAACATTGTAAAGAACTTACTACACAACAAGATTGGAGACCAATGGTTGAATGATAACTTAGTTGTGTATGCTGAAAAAGATGTATTCAAGGAAATTGAAAATGAAGCCATCATACAACATTACCAATGTATGAAAAATCATAGGGAACAATTGTAAAAGATTGGCATATTATATATATCACTATTTTGAAATTGTACTTTTCCATTTTCACACCGACTAAGTATAAATTCTATTTTCCATCCCTGCACACTACAAACGAATATAAAAATGAAAAATCTGAGCATCATAAAGGCTTGTTTACAGGGGGGGAAAAGAGAGGAGGCTAAGCAAAAGTATTATACACTTCCATCGTTAAAGCTTTTTTTTTTTTTTTTTGAAGAGGGCTGACATGCTTAAGTGGCCTGCTTTTTTTGAGAAGGAAATCATTAATGTACCTAATAATTTTGTTCAATAACTTTCTGCACAAAAATTATTTGTTCATAAAGTTAATTTTACTTTATTTTATTTTTTATTTTTGCTACAGTTAGATGACACTGACAGTGATAATGCTCATGAAACCCCAGCTAATGATTTCAACAAAAGAGCCCGAATAGAGTCCTTTGATGATATAGCTAGTAGCAACGTCATTCCTTATGGAGGATCTACAAACAAGCCTATATACTCTACCTAGGGAAGTGCTATAAAGATAGAGAAGGATTAGAGAGTCTTTAGCTGGAGTCGAATATTATTCTACTCAAATATGTAGTTTCTGTTTAAAACTAAAAGTATGGTTGTTATTTTAGGATTATAGTTTTTCTGCTTTCTTTTTCCTAAGTTTTTTTTTTTTCTTTTATGGGTCTGCTACATATATTAAGCATGCATATTCTATGTCACTGTCAATATTAATGTTAAGGCTTTTAAAGATGTAAAATTAGATTCTAGTGTACTATATTCCGTTATTATCTTCAAACTAAATTAATACTTCTGTTGTCATTTCTTAATTTCCCAAATACAGTTTACTTATAAAATTGTTAACTACACTATCTTAGCTACAACTAATCTCTAAAATAATATTAGTAATTAATCCTTAAGGCTAACAATATTTTCTGTGCAAGTTCTAATTAAACTACTTAATTTTGTCAAGAGGGCGATGAAGCTTTCCTCGCGCTTAGCGCTTGTTTGGTACCTTGCGTTTGATGCCTTCCCCACAAGATAAAGGGTATCTTCTTCTGCTTATTCGTATGCGTATGCTGTTGCTTTTTCATATGCTTCATCTGATGCTTCATAAGTTTTAGATTTGAAAAAGCCCTCCTTCCTAAACAAGTCAAAAGACTCAGAATCGGGATCACGGTTATTGGAACTCTTCCCCTCTTCCACGTCTGTTTCGGCGGATGATTCGGATTCCGCGGATGTGGATTACTAAGCCGCGAGATCTCAGGATCTAGCTAGATAAGACTTTTTACACCTTGGGGAAAGCCCATATGGGAAAACGAGACCCTTTCATAAGGAAAGAATTCTTGTTGCTTCAAAAAAGATCTGGCGAAGAGCACCAGTGAAGTGAGGCACGAAAGGCTT
This sequence comes from Nyctanthes arbor-tristis, assembly GCA_963692815.1. Taxonomy (NCBI): domain Eukaryota; kingdom Viridiplantae; phylum Streptophyta; class Magnoliopsida; order Lamiales; family Oleaceae; genus Nyctanthes; species Nyctanthes arbor-tristis. The sequence continues at coordinate 18,124 of CAVNYN010220167.1, forward strand.
TAAAGAGCTCACGCGGATTATGCCTACCTTCGCTACTGGCGAAGATGGAGTCAATTTACTTAACCAAAGCCATACCTGAGTAATTTAGGAAGCGGCTTTATATATACACAGAAGTAATATTATTTTACTTTAAATTTCAGAATTTATAATTGAAACAATAGTTAAAGAATTTAAAACTACAAATTTAAATTAATCTAACAGCATTATCGTTTTGTTAAAGTGAAATATTTAAAATCATATCATGTTTAGAAAATATTCAAAGAAAAATATAAACGTCACTCAAATTATACTCAAATTACATTATTTCACGATTCAAAATGTAAATGAGTTTAGCAATTGAAAAGTAAAAAAACCTACCTTGCTTATCTTTAAAAGTAAATATCAGAGATAGTATCAGGAATAGTTTTCACATGTCAATTGTAAACTCTTAACGACCCATCCAACTAAGTCTTATCCGTAACTACCCACCAACCAGGTCTTATTTGTAACTACTGAATTCTCCACCATAAAAATTTATGGTGACAACCTAAATTGTTACTTTTTAAGAGATAAAATAATAACAATCTTTCTCACAATCAGAACGAACGAGAAGAACGAAAAGTACAATCTCATAAACATCAGAAGATAGAAAAATAAAATCTCATAAACACTAAACTACCACATAATACATCTTATTTTAGCATTCAAAAAAAAAAAAAAAGCCTCAAACAATGGACAATAAGAATAGTGGAAGAAAATGAAGGCATACGTGCACATGTTACACATCAATTAATTTCTTACTTATCTCATTTTCAAGAATTTTAAACTCTGTTTTGAATTATATGTTTACATTATCTCAAATGGTATAAGACTCATAAGAAATTTTGTCTTCAAATTATTTAATATATTCAACTAGAAGTTTAAATTTTTTTTATGTAGGCCTTTTATTCGGGCTAATTTCATTGAAGTGACCATAAATTGCCGAATCTATGCATCTACGCTACAAGTATAAAGAATCATACCTTTATGATTGGATTTTTTTTCACAGATATCAATTGACTTACAGGTGAATACACTCAGAGTTCAAACATTCCTGTCAATGACAATCCACAGTTCAGATTTAGTCTATATGGGGGAGCACTATGAATAATTCTACATCTTCACTAAGTGACTTGACAGACGGTACACACTACACAGGTATAATTCGACAATTTTCGTTACTAATAATCATATCAATATTTTTCTTTCCCTTTTTTTGTGTCTGGATTGTTTCACAACAAAATAACAGTAATCCATAATTGAGAACTAGATGTACTCAGAATAAATAGCAAGGTGCGCATTAAAATGCATTCACTTTCATCAGGACGGCATATTATAGGGAGAAGGGAGTGCAGTTCATCATCACGCACAAGCGCTTCAGGGACCAATAATCCAAGTGATGTCAACAATACCATGTATTCAATGGGTGAGATAAATGCTATGTTCTATACTTAAATAAAATGAACTACTATGTATTTACTTTTTATTATAAAAATGTCATGATTTCCACATTATCTATAGTCTTTATCATGCTATTCAAAATGAATAATAAAGTAATGTTATGTTTACTTGCTAGATGTAAAATTATTTATATTATTAGTTGGCTCATTTTCTTGAACTTTAGTTCCAATTTCTGGAGTTAAAAGCATTATTATGATTTTTGGGATCTTGCAATTTGTGTGATACACTAAACTCTCGCACCTTAGTTGTTCTTTTTCGAACTAAGATATTTTAATGATCTCTTCTGAGCAAAACTTAATTCTCAATGTCGATATAACAAAAATGTTGAACCAAACTGATGTTTAGTTACATTTGGATTCCAAGAATAATTACATTCTATGAATCACTTTAGAACAAAGGTCAAAGAGGTAATTACATAGCAGCCTGCCAATTACTCTAAATTATATAAGACGTAGCATATGATTCAATGTTCACCAATATTTTTCATATTGTTACTTTATGTAGTTCTTACTAAGTTTATCTAAGATTATTATGCAAATTTTTTGGTTTATAAATTCTACCTTCAGCTCTATTTTTTTCGATTAGATTATTTCTTACTTGTTAGTATTTTCAATGTCGTCATAATATTTTTGTAACGTACTTTTGTTTGAATAATGTTATTTATCTAGACTGGAGACCAGTCTCCAGTCTAATTGGTATTTTCTCATTGGACGCACGTCGATTGCTGGATGTCTCTATGTATTAATAATTATCTACCCATCCTCTAATGAGAAAATGCCAATTAGAATCGAGACCGGCCTCTAGTCTAGAAAAATAGCACTATTCTTTTTGTTTCAATAGTTTATTCTTTAGGACACTAAGCATCAATTTAAAATATAGTTAATTTTATAATTTTTTATCTCATACTTTAAATAAAATATTATGTTTACATTTTTAAAATTATTTAACTTAATCATGTATGTTTTATCTTCCAAACGAAAAATATGTTACATTAAATGTGGAATGTTTATAACCAAATATCTAATATTTATCTAATATTTCTATCAATTGTATTGTGCCTACTAATATTACATAAACACGTGTTTTTTTAATAAATTCTATAGATTAAGGTAGTACTAAATTACTAATGCATACACTGATGGTTCATTATGATTGCTATAATAATATAATCACCTACAAATTTTAGGCACATGCATTTCTGTTAATTTGACTGGTCTAAAACATAAACCTTTGTTAAATAAGTTTTAACCACATATTTTTTGATAAATGGGAAAAGAATTAGCATGGGCCTACCTAAACTTGCCATCAAATATGTCAAATAATTTACAATAATAAAACCAGAATTGAAGATTTTTATACCAAATTTTTATTTCTACATCTAGATCATGTAGAATTGAGAGGGGAAATACCTTATGTCAATGTTACCTTTTAATTGCATGGATAATCTTGTAGCTCAGAAATGGGAATTGATATGACTGTTGAGGGCTGTACCGCAAACATTAATATTATTGGCATTGGGTTTAGGCATGGACACAAGTCAGCAAAATATGTGTGACGTGACAGTGATGTTTGATTATGGCTCTTTATGGGAGCGAGGTCTGATGTGAATGCATGAACAGAAAGGTTTGATATGGAGTTGAGTTCATAATTGAATAAACATATTGCAAGAATTTCTCTCTAATTTCTTAATTTAAGACAAAATGGCCTCCCCCAGAGTGGTACCCTAAAGCCTATATTTATAAGCGAGTTTTGAGATGCTTTGGGAATTTTACACAGTCTGTTCAGACATACACTCAGTTCGACAATAATACATAAAAAGTTTAACTAACTTTTGCCCTAATAACTATTCGTGTTGAGGTAGCGCTAGCACGCCACGAAAAGAGTCCTAATCGATCAGGCTTCTGATCAAAACTGGAACTTGTTCGGCAATGCCTTGTCCGATAACATTCAGCCATACCTTTTCTGATCTCAACATAGTCCCATGAGGCTTGCCACACACATTTATACATTACTCTGGATCGGCCATGTTTCTCTATTTGGCCCTCGTACCACATTCAGCCCACCTGGGGTTCTTATCTAGAATATCGGGTACTAGCAATGCCCCTATCATTCGCATTTCTCCTTGATGGCCTGAGGTTAGCCAATGTGAATGATGCCTTCCCAGTTTATTCGCCATATCATTCCCTTCATATGTTTCTTTTTATCTCGAAGATTTTGTTTTTAGATCAGACATGCTTTTCCTGCTCCTTTGCATTGACTTTTTATTTGATGTGCCACGTCGCATTCATTGATTGGGAGGTTCAGTTATTAGAGTTTGATATAGCGGCGCCCTGACATAGATGATGTCAGTGTTGTCAGATCTTGAAGCATTCTTTCAAATTCTGTATTCCCTTCCTCATAAATAGTCATAGATTTCCTTCGTTCCATACATTTAATCCTCCGCCTTCCCTCTAGAACCTCTCTCTCTAGCCGACCAGAGCTCTAGATCATCCTATAAATTAACCAGGCACCCTAATCGCGTTCTTTTAGAATAGGTTTACATTTACATCTTACATTTTCCTCAATTTGTCTTCAAAAAAGGCTATACCAAAAATTAGTATTAGCATATTGGTTGAGCCTTTCCCCAATGGAAGGGATCCAATCAAATCAATCCGTCATTTTGAGAATGGCCATGGAGCCCAAACATGATTAAGGGCCTCAGGTGGGGACTTGTTGATTGGAGAAAAACTGGCGTTCAAGACATTTTCTGACAAGTTCTATCACTTCCCTCTACGTCGTGGCCTAGTAATATCTGTGTCTTAAAATTTTGGATGCGAGAGCCTACCCTCCTATATGATCCCTGTAAACCCCATGGTGGACTTCCAGTAAGGCATAGTTTGCCTTATCTTGATCCAAGCATCGAAGAAAAGGTTGAGAATATCCTCTTTTACACAACTCTCTAGCTAGAAGCGTTAACCTAGCGGCTCTGATCTGTAGCTAGTGAGCTCTAATTTGATCCTTGGGCACTGATCCATTGATGACATACTAGATAATCTCATCCTTCCATCCAGTAGGCCATATAGCTGAAGCATTGATCTAGTATATTCGATCTAAAGCAAATTGATCTATCCTCTCGATTGGTACACTTGTGAGAAATTCAATGCATGTACTTGTGGTCAAATACGCCAATGCATCGTCATGGGTATTCTAGGAATGTGGGACATGTTGGACTGAGAAAGTATCAAATTTCCCAGCCTCTATTCTCACTTTCTCGCAATACCACAGCTGTGGTCCCTTTACCTCAAAATCACCATTAATTCGAATCACCACTAACTGTGAGTCACTATATACAGTAACACGAGTGATTCCCAACAACTTAGCCTTGTCCAATCTCGCAAAAAAGGCCTCATACTCTGCTTCATTGTTCGTGGTTGAGAACCCAAATCACAAGGCATGGCAGTAAGTCTAATTCTCATTTCATGTGACCAATATAACTATGCTAGAACACTGGTTGGTTGTTTATCTATCGATAAATAAGTTCCATTGTTCTTCATCACAGTCCTTGGTCTGATGATGATGTCAAATTAGCCTAGTTCTGCCGGCCACTTCATTAATCTCATAGATGTATCAAGCTTCTAGAAGGCTTACTGCATGGGGCAACTAGTGAGTACTTCCACCTGATGCTTTAAGAAGTAAGGTCGAAGCTTTCTAGCTGAGATCACTAAGGCAAGTTGCCCAAGTGGTACCAGGGAATGCCCTAAGAACCTTGCAAAGCTTAGGTTTGACTCCTTGGGGATGCGATTTCCTCCAGGAAATTCATAAAGCCTTGAGAGGGCCACATGCACCCCTAGAGAGGACAAAATCATGGTGTTACGTGTATAAAAAATACACGTCAATAAAACTCAAGAGCCCATGTTTGTCTGTCACATCAACCATCTAGTTAATCCCCGGTAAAGGAAAGTTTTCCTTCAGGCAAGCCTTGTTGAAATCCTTAAAACCAATGCATAAGCACCATGGACCATTGCTCTTCCGAACAAGAACTGGATTGCCACTAAACTGGGTACTTTGACTCCCGAATGAATTACGTCTGGATCAATGTTTAATTTGTGACATGAAGCTCCTGTGGATCCCTTTCATATCACCATGGGACCATTCTAAAACATCTAGGTTCTATTTCAAAATGAATTCTAGCTTCATTGGCTCCTTCAAGTCAATACCGATCCACAACTGGAGTTTCAGTTTATGATCATTTTTTCTTTCCTTCCAACCTAGGATCGAGTGGGTCATCAAACTCCCCTAGTTCCTGCTTACACTTGAAAGTGGCTACGCACCTAGAGAGTATATCCTAGTTGCATTCCTTTGCCATCTGCTGATTGCCCCACATTGCCCCAACTCCATGAGTCATTGGAAACTTCATGATCCAGGGATAAATTGAAGTTATCTCCTTAAATTTAGATAATATAGGACGTTCCAAGATCGCGACGAAGTTTGAATTCACATTAATCACAACAAAATTGACTAGGGCCTGATGCACAATAGGTTTGTCACCTAGCTCAACCATCAACGTTAGCTGACCCTAGGGGGTGACAGATTGACCTATAATGCCTTGGAGCATGCCTTGGTATGGTCAGAGATGGTGCTCCTTTAGGCCCATTCGTTGGTAAGTCTGCTAGAACATGACATTTGCTGCACTTCCATTGCCAACCAATGTTCGACGGATCTAGACCCCAGATAATAGTATAGTTATAATGAGTGCATCATTGTAAGGATGGATGCTGCCTTCTGCATTAGTTTTTATGAAACTAAAAGACTCTCTTGCTACCTCTTCTAGGGTCATTCTAAAAGTAGCGAATTGATAGTTAGTACACACTTCTCTGACCAATCATAACTTCTGATTCCGTAAGCTTTCCATGGTTTGATTTCCACCAATCAGTACATAAATGTCTGCTATAGGCAATCTTTGAACATCTTATTGAGGTGGATGTTGCATCGCCGAAGGGGACATCTCATGTTGGCCTGCAGCCCTAGCCTTGCCGCATACTCTTGCATATGATAGATCGGTCAAGTATTAAATCTTGAACCATAAATCATGACAATCATCCGTCCCCTACCCTATTGACTGATGGTATTTGTAGTACTTGTGAAGGTTGAGTTTGTGATGCATCCTTTGGACTGGTCTAGGCCTTAGTAGTGGATGTTTTTCCTGAGATGACACGAGAATCAGCTTAGGTATGGTATTAAGTAGGTGGATTATGACTGAGGCTCTGGCTTTGGCTGATATAGACTGAAACGATTAGCCACCCAACTTTCCATCCTCCTGTTCTGGTTCCAATTGCGGTAGATCACGGTCTTTATCCAACTTTTCTAGCTCCTTGTTAACCTTATCACTTAGCACTGTGGCATTGGCTTCTTCAGCTGCAATGTATCACTCAGCCAGACTTACGAGATCATGATACGTGTCTGGACCGTCTTCATAAAACAATCACTAAAACCTTTAATTGCGTAACAGCCCTAAAATTGTTGCCAACAAGATAGCGTTATCTGATACATGATCTATATCTATTACTTGTCTTGTTGAAACATGGTAAATGATCTTTCAATTTCTCATCCTTTCCTTACATTACAGCCAACAGGGCTTCTTTTGGATTCATTCGAATTTTTGATTTCATGATGTTGGCTATGAACTTAGATGACGGGTCTAGCAGGAATGAATTGACCCTATCGGAAGTGATCAAAAATAATGATGGGCTTAATCACCAATCGTGGTTGGGAATGATCTGTACATAATGGCATGGCAAACTCAGTGTAGCTCCATCCATGCTGTGAACTTATAGATGTGTGTGGCTGGATCTATAGTTCCATTGTACATCGTAATATTTAGGGTTTTGATCTTTTCCTTGTTATGGTAGGCTAGTACCCAAGCTGCGAAGGTGATGGAGCCCTAAGCTCTCTAGGCAGAGACATTCATAGTTGTTGACCTTCCAGGTCAGCTACCCTCCTGAGGAGACAGTCCATTTTACCCTCAGCTTCTCTACCACTCAGAGAGGAGAATGGCACATTCTCCTCCCAGTGGTTCTGTCTATCTCCTTAGCTGACCACGCCATGTGAATAATAAGACTGGCTTTGTTGAGGTCTGTGCTTTTGTAAGGGATCTACACCTCTTCTTATAAGGGATCTACACCTCTTATGGTTCTGTCTATCCCAATTGGTAGAATACACTGCTTTCACGCCTCGTGCCTGGTCTAGGGGGTCAATATGATAGTTTTCTCCTTATAACTATAAGAGGAGTCCAGGAGCTATGTTCATGCACAACGTACTTTTGGTTCCCTAGCCGCTAACCATTCATGATGAGTTATTTCAGTCTTATCCTCTAGGTAGACAGGATTTTGTGCTGGCAGTGGAGGCGAAGGCTGAGTAGTTGCTGCCTCAGAGTCTCCGTCTCTTATTTTAGGAACTCAGCTTGGGCTTGGAGAGCTCCAAGCTCAGGGTTGGCCTGCCTATAATGATTACCTTAACCTATACCATGTTTTGGAAAAACTAGATGACTTCTGCTGTGGTTACTCACTGTGACGTGATGTCTCACCATTATTTCTGCGACACTTTGAGTGATTTGAGATGCTAGTATGGGCATGACTCGTTAAAAAGTGAAGGCCTTTTTTCTAGTGCCAATTGTTGATATTTTGTTCAGACGTGGACCCAAGTCAGCAAAATATATGTCACGTGGTCGTGAGGTTTGATTAGGGTTTCTTATTGGAGCGCGGTCCGATGTGAATGTGTGAAAGGTTTGATCTAGAGTTGAGTTCGGAATCATATAAATGTATTGCAAGAATTCTCTCTCTAAATTCTTAATTTAAGCCAAAATGGCCTCTTCCAAAATGGCACGCCAAAGCCTATATTTTTGCTGGGGTGCTTTGGAAATTTTACACAGTCTTTTCGGACATAAACTCAGTTCGACAATACTAGGTAAAAGGTTTAACTAACTTTTGCTCTAACAAGACCAGTAACTATTAACTCCCTTTCGTATTGAGAACATGCTGGCATGCCACCAAAAACAGTCCTGATTGGACTAGGCTTTTGATCAACCATACCCACCGTCTGATCTTAGCATAGTCCCATGATGCTTGCCAAGTACATTAGATCGGAAGAGCTACTCTTGATCGGCCATGCTTCTATGTTCAGCCCTAGTACCACGTCCAGCTCACCTGGGTTCTCATCTGGAATACTGGGCACCAACAAATATAAAGTAAATAAAAAATTGTTTCAAAAATTAACAAAGAACCCAGTACGACTACAAATCTAAGCTTACGAATTTGTTTTTATCCATGCACAAAGTCAGAATCTTCAAATTCTTGGCGAAGTCTTATATTTAACGCGATAAATTAGTATACATATTCCAGTTGTTACCATATATGATCTAAATTTGGTTTTAAAAAATTTCATATGCAACCAAAATTTAGATTACAAATTTCAAATTGCAAAAAAAAATAAAAATTAAATTTACAGAATATTAAATTTTTACAAAACAAATTATTGTTCTGATCTATTCATATTTTTCATAAAATTATTTTTCATTGATCGCTTTCACATTTCTCACCTTCGATCTCCACAAATCCACTGAATCTGCTATAGAATAAAAAAAACCATGCATTAAAAAAATTTACCTATAAAATTAAGGGGAAAATGGAGCAAATAATAGATCTTACAACAAATATTGAACTTAGCATTGGTCAACGGACGCTTCATTAAGTGTTAATCAACTCAACAGCTTCCGATTAATAGAGCTAAGGAGAAAAAACTAGCTAAATCTTCTAGGGATTCCAGGTGCCATTATACCTACTAAAAGATTTTTGTTTTTAGTATGGCTTTTCCTTGTTGATTTTCACTGTAGCACATGAAAAGAAATATGTGTTTTTGTAGGACTTAAGAGTATTTGGTAGATGAAGTGAAAAGTGAGGAGTAGAGAGGGAGCTGGATAGTGAGGAGTATGGAGGGATGTTCCATGGCGTTTGTGAAAACAAACCCTAATTGTAATATAGTTTATTATATAGTGCATGCTATGTTCTAGGAGCTGCTTTATGAAGGCTTTTTTTTTTTAAATATATAAATATATATATAATTTTTGGCCATACGCCATGCTCTGACACCTTTCAACAGCAAAAATTAATCTTATGTATATTACACAACAATTCACATGTGACCTCAGCTGTACCACTTAACGTTTACTTGCTTTGGCATTTTTATACCTTTAAATTTTGCCAATATGATATGCTCGTCCCAAAATTGGCCTTTTGGCCTTTCAGCCTCCTCCTGTTATGTATTTGCTCTCCAAAAAATTGTTCTTCAATGGCCACGAAAGCGCTCCTTATATAGAGAAAATACACCAACTTGATTGTTGCAACGTGATCTAAGTTAATCCACATGCTTTATTGGGTCTAGAAAATCTGATGCAAATTGTATCTATATTTTTATGATGATAGCCATTGAATAGGATCTTATCACCAACATAAAACTTGTTTCAGATGAGTCTTCTATGTGCTGAAAAAAATTTCAGGCCAATTGGAAATTTGTAGGCTGAGAAATATCCAAAATACTATGTATTGCCCACTTGCCCAGTAGCTATCACGTGAATGTATCAACTTGCAGATTGTAAGTGATTTTAGAAGATGTTTCATCCATATTTAGAAGTTGATGATAAGATAAGTTTAGCACTTTCACTTCTCTTTTGAACGGATCATAAATCACAAAACTTGGATAACTACAACTCGACATATGTATGAAAAACCGATAGATGTACATGCCGCATGTCTGACTGTCAAAATTTTTTCTAGTTGTCTCCTTTTGGCTATTTTTTGTCGACTTAAGTCCTAAATCAGGGAAGAATTACACCATTCTATTGTCTAGAACTCTCAAAATAAAAAAAAAAATACTAAAGGCCGTACACTAGTCACTACAAGAATTTTATACTAATACGACAAATTTCCCGCATATAAAATGAAATTTATAGCTAAAGGTCCTTTATCCCCCACAAAAAAGTTATTTTGTGGAGGTTTATATTTTCCTTACAAAAGTTTTTCCGCATACAAAGTTACTGTATAGGCAAAGGTTTCTTTTCCCTACAAAGAAATATCCTGTAGTGTTTGTATTTTCCCTACAAAGTTTTTTCCGCATACAAAATTAAATTTGTAGGCAAAGGTATTTTTTCCGGCAAACTAGATATTTTGTAGGCGTTTATACTTTCTCTACGAAATTTTTTCCATATACAAAAATTCTGTGTAAGCGAAGGTCTTTTTTCCCTACACACAAATATTTTGTGGAGTTTTTACTTTCCATACAAAATGTTTTTCACATAGAATATAAATTTATATGCAAAGATATCTTATCCCTCCAAGAGAAAAATTCGTACGGCTTATACTTGCCTACAAAAATTTTTCCACGTAAAATTTAGAATTGTGAGTAAAGATTTCTTATCCCCATAAAAAATATTTTGCAGGGCTTGTACTTTCCTTGCAAAAAATTTTTCCCTATACAAAATTAGAATTGTAGGCAAAATCTCTTTTCCTATAGAAAAAAGTATGTGAATATATAATATCAATAGAATAGTAAATTTGTATTTAGCATATTTATCTCTTTTTTCTAAGGATAAATGTTTTAAATACATTTTTATTCCACTTATAAAATTATTTAGCTTACAATTCACAACCAAATTAAACACGCTGTAAGATTTTTAAGCTAAATTTTTTCCCCAAGACTAGACAATCACATATAAAAATTAAAAGTCATATTTAAAAGTTTAATATTCATTTTCTTGCATAAGTTAAAAATAGAGAAAAAACATCACGAAGAAAAATTAAAAAGTCACATATAGGTTGTCTTGAAAAATTCAAATTTAAGAAAAAGTCACCTTTCAAGATCATGTATAGAAATTAAAAATATCACATTTTAAAGTCATGTATAAGTCGTTAGAAAAAGTCTAGTTATATATATTAAAAATGCCTTTATGTAGTATATATGGGTGCAAATCTAAATGCAAGCATTTTACTGAGTGAAATATATCAATTGACTAACCAAATGCAACCCAAAATTTTACATGGTCAAAATAGCCCTCGTCCATCTAGCAACATTTAATCAGTCAAATAAACACATTCGAAAAAAATGCATATATAGTACGGTTATCCAACCAAAAAACCTATAAGATTATTTAATCAGCCAAATAATTACATTAATTGTTCTTGATCTCATGACCAAAAACATAACAAGACTAAATCAGTAATTGAAATTAATAGAATTTGAGCTGGAATGTTAAAATATATTAAGACTGGATAATAAATGAGCCAATGAAAAAATTACTTTTGAAACTACAGTCCTATTAGAGTTCATGATATGAAATAAAAGTCCCATTATGGAAGAAATGAAGAGGCCGTTCATTCATAATGGATTAAAACAAAGTTAACTACTTGCCTATCTCAACTTTAACCTTCCGCAGTTTGTTTGTTGACATCTAGAACGCATTGCCATCATAGATGCTAGCAGAGTCATCAGATGTGAGCCTCTTTGATGGGGTGACATAAGAACCAGCAACTTCATTATCCATAATTGTGTCAGTCGCCTGGAGATATATTATTGCTTAGAAAGTAATAGAAATTTAAAGCATCTTATAATATAGAAAGACAAAGTGATTGATAAGGTATACTTTACTCTGGTTTTGTGAAGGTTTAGCAAACATCCTTTCAAACCCTAAATCAGAATCGTCGGCCTAAAAAATAACAAAACAAATACTAAATAAATATTCTAATAAATCATCGTAGAGGGATACAAAAGTTAAAACAAAGGCTAGTACCCCATTGATAACACAAATTTCTACCGTGTGACTGGGAGCATACTTCTCAATTTTAGAAGGATCATCAACAACTCCATCAACGGCATAGGTCTCTTTTTTGTTATCAACATTCTCAAACTTGACAGTGAGATTGAAAATTAATTTCCTTAACTCTAAGTCCATAATGTTAGATGGACATATCTTTGAAATCAAGGAATTCCTAGAGAAAACACTCGAATGGTAAAATCCAATATAAGGTTTATCATTCACAGAAGGTTGGCTATACGTATGATATCAAGCTAGGATTCTCATATGCGACATCTACACCTTAAAGAAGCACAATCACACAAAGGGAGTACGTTGCTTTTAGGCTACAAAAGCGGGCTGATGAATCATCATACCTCTTGAAGTCCAAAAGACTATTTCAGCAATTTATAGCTGACAGATACACAATGGTTGAGTCACCTCGACTATAATACATTCGGTCTCATCAGAAGGAATTACGGTGTGAAATGTACAAAGGCTTGGCTGATACAGTTGAAAAGGGGAAAATTGATTCTAGAAAACTTGGGAAGCGAGTAATATTGCCTCAGACATTCACAGGCAGTGCACGTAACACACTACAGAATTATCAGGATGCTGTGGCGATCTATAGGTAGGCTGATTATCCCAATTTGTTTATCACCTTATACCTGCAATCCTAAATGGACAGAAATCACCCGATTTGTTGAGAAAATAGGTATGGAACTAGAGGATCATCCTGACATCATCTGCAGGATATTTAAAGTCAAGCTAGATCACTTGACCAAAGACCTCAAAAAGAATAAGGCTTTCAGTGAGGTTAGAGCTGGTAATTAATTCTTTTTATTATTTTACTATAATAATCATCCTTTTAAGTGTTGCCATCAATAATTTTATTGCCTCAAACTAACGAAATTATTCCTCAATCCTTGAGTTAATCTTTGTCTCTTTTATACTTCACAGTAATATACACGGTAGAATTCCAAAAGCGTGGACTACCACATGTGCATATTTTGCTATTTCTTTCTCACCTAAAAAGGTCTCCTGATCTGGTCGATATTGACAGTATCATATCAGATGAGATCCTAGATGAGAAAGATGAGCCTGAATACTATAATTCCATTAGAGATTTAATGATTCATGGTCTATGTGGACATTTGAATCCTAAGTCTCCATGCATGGATAGAGGCAATTGTACGAAGCATTTTCCTAAGAAATTCGTAGAGCATACCAGAATTGATGGAAATGGCTATCCCATCTATAGACAAGCTAACAATTATCGAAGGATTGAAAAAAAACGGTGTTGAACTTGACAATAGATATGTCATCCTACACAACAAGTACCTTCTATTCAAGTGTGAAGCTCATATAAAAGTTGAGTGGTATAACCAATCAAAGGCAATTTACTACATGTTCAAGTATATCAACAAGGCTCATAATCGCATTATAGCCTCTTTTACTAACACTACATATTTTGAGTCAGAGAACGGGTTTGATGAGATAGCCATGTATTATGATTGTTGATACATTTTTGCGTGTGAAGTTGTTTGGCGGATCTTTGGCTTTAACATTCATTATAGGGATGTACCAATTTAACCCTTGAGTTTTCACTTGCTAAAGGAGCAAAATATCCTTTATACAGATAGATGCCATGTTGATGTGATTCTTAATAAACCATATGTGCATTAGAGTAAGTTCATCAGTTGGATGGAAGCAAATGAGAAATATCCCGAGGCAAGAAAGTTAACATATGTTGAGTTTCCAAAAACGTTTGTTTGGAAACAGAAAACAAAAAAGTGCGTACCTAGACAAAAGCGGTTTGCTATTGGTAGGGTGTTCTTTACACTGCCTGGTGCTGGAGAGAAATATTACCTTAGAACTCTCTTGAATGTCAGTCAAAGTGCTACTAGATATAAAGAGCCTCGAACAATTGATGATGTCGTGTACGATACATTCAGGGAAGCCTCTTTCACTCGTGGCCTTCTTGACGATGATAAAGAGTATATTGATGGAATAACTGAGGCCAGTCAATGGGGTTCAGCCCATTCTTTGAGAACCCTATTCACGACTTTATTGATGCACAGTTCTCTCTCTACTTCTGAGGCCTCAAAATCTGATTCATATAGTGAATTATTTAAAGATCTCCATCATCTGAGTATTTGAACAGTATATGATCTTATGGGGTCCCAAATCATGATCTTCGGTTGAAAGTCTGTGTACCAGTGATGTTGTTGAGAAATATTGATACTATGGCTAGTCTATGTAATGGGACAAGATTGATAGTTACCAGGCTAGGTCGTCATATAATAGAAGCATGGATTTTAACTGGTTCGAATATTGCAAGGGATAACTTAGACGCTGTTTGACATTAGACTACCATTTACATTCCAACAGCGTTAATTTCCTTTAATGGTATCTTACACAATGACAATCAATAAGAGTCACGATAATCACTTTCTCATGTAGGGGTTTTCTTGAAAAGCCTAGTTTTTAGTCATGGTCAAATTTATGTTGCCGTTTCCCGAGTAGCAAGTCAAAGTGAGTTGAAGTTTATGATTTGCGATAGTGATGTACACTGGGATAACAAAACTGCCAATGTTGTGTTCAAGGATGTTTTTAGAAATTTGGATTAACATTGTAAGTTAATTATTATTGCATACCTTTGATTCCTTAGTTGTGCCTTTTATTGTTAATTCAGCTTTTCCATAGTATTCTATTTTCGTTTATCAATTATTGTTTTTATCTGTTCTTGATGTAACTTTATTTTTGAAATATTTTATATTTGTTCTTAGTTGGTTGGTGTTTCCATCATTCTGTGTTAGCAGACTTACCATGTTCCCTGTATTGTCTTCATTAAGTCTGTAATACAAGACCTTTTCCTTATTTAATAGTGAACCCGTGTTGATTGACTTTTGTTGACTATAGTCGGAATATATATACTTAACGTCTTTTTTTTTTTTTTTTTTTGGAATGCTCTTCAGGGATGTTAATGCATTCATGTGAAATCTTTACTTGGTTGAAATTCATCTATGTAAGGGGTAAGTATGAGACATTCTTATAATTCCTTGTAAGATTCTAATTTTTATTATTTTTAGTTTATCAATAGTTTTAAGTTGTGACACATATGCATTTAGAACTTGAAATTGTGATTAGATCGTAATGTTCTATATACTTTTGTAACTCAAGTTTTTTTACGTGTAAACATTAATAATTGACGGAGTTTTTAAAGGTAATATATTTCACTTAAGAATAATATGTCAATTTACCAAATGATAGTGTCGTTTGCAAGTTACAGAATGTGTACTGGATTGAGTAGTTATCAACCTATGGAGGCTATTATTATTATTATTGTTAGTACATATCTTAACATTAAATTGTTTGGTTTATATTTCCTTTGATCATGTTACAGGTTACACATATAAAGGAGTAACATTGTCTAAAATATCAATTCCTATGGATGAATCGATTTTGTTATTAATGTTTTATTTTGTGTCTTAGTTTGGGTTTTCATAGTTCTTATTAAACTACATTTTTACATGGTTTTCCTAATTGTATACAATAAGCAACAGTGTTTGCTTATAATTCGTATATGTTTGCTATTACATAGTATATACTATTGTACATTCCACATTCTATTTGTGCAGGTTATATTTTTTATATCCGTTTTACGATATCAAACGTTAACTCCGATCACACTACTTTTGAAGTATAACATTTTCACTAGATCACTACCTCGTGCATCACACAAGTGAAAAATCTAGTTAACATTAATATAAGGCTAAAAAACTATACATTTGTTCAAATGAAAAGTCAAAAATAAATTAAACGATATAATAATCGATTCTTATATTGTTAGAGTGAATGTGTCTATGCAACAATGTATTTATCATTACTACCCAACATTTAATGTTGCTTTTAGGACAAACAGTGAGTCAGTGACGCTGTTTCTCCCTCAACTATTTCTTCTGCCAACAACTGCTTTTTGCAGTATAGTGAAAGTTGATTCTCCCTCAAGTACAACAATACCAAACTACCACTCAAGATGATTTTATAACCGATCCATTTAGAGTTTATTATTATTTGCTAGTTCAAGCATGAAAAGTGTAAATTTCCTTTGCTAACACCATCCTGCTTTATTATATAAAGGGATAACTTCTATCTTATTTTATGGAATTATATCTACTTATATTTCATCTTCTTTTGCAACATCTAATCCCTGAACCAAATTTGGAATTAAACTTCCTAAGAATATGATATTCTTCGGATTGAGTTTTGATAAGTTCAACTAAACATCTTCCTAAGAAAAGTGAAGAGTAGTTTTAAAAAAAAAAAAAAAAAGAGGGAGAGAGAGGTGAGATCGTTATTATAAGGTAAAAGTCATCAAATTGAATGAAATATGCATGTTAAAATTTTGTGGTGACACTCTAGAATAGTAGTATTTTAGGACCACATGATAAAAATCAAAATCTATTATAAAAATTCCAAGGTGATGTTAACAAAAGTTAGTCTAAAGATTGAAGGGACTCTTGATAAATTAGAAAAAAAAAGCTCAAGAGGACCTTAACAGACCATAAAATGACATCCATAGGGTTGTCTAATGATCTCCAGCTATATATGCATCTGGCATGATATCAAGGATCACCCAAAATCAATTAAAAGGAAATAGTGAAATAATGATTGAAAAAAGTAGGTAATAGAATTCAGCAGTATGCCTGAAGCTAGGCCTTCTAGGCGGTCGCCTAGGGCCCCTGAAAGATGAAGCAAAGGCCCATTTAAATTTTCGTTTGAAAAAAAAAAGGTTTAGTAAAGCCCGAATCCTAATTTCTTTGTACATCTCCTAACGATATTTATTCAATAATTAAATTCAAAGAAACCCATATTCTCTAAAACTAATTCTATTTCCTTCAAAGGTAAAAGAAAAAAAAAATGAAATTTACTCAATTCAAATATTAATTAAAAAGATTTTCGTTCCAATTCCGTTTCAAGTTCACAGGCTATCTAAATTTGTTGAGCCCTAGAGGTAAGTTATGGCCTTGAATTTTCAAATGACTTTTTATTACTTTTTAATTAATGTTGTATGTATATTATCTTACTCTAATTCACACACGATTCTCTTTTTATTCCTTTTCCAACTTTGGGCTTTCAAGTCAATTAGTCAAACATCGAAATTAAGCACTACTCAATCAGGTTTTATTGTTCCACAATTCTCAACTTTTAGTTGATATTGTATTGGTTCGGTAATTGGATTGGATCAACGATCAGTTTTTTATGTCTACTAGAGAGTATATGTCCGGACATGATAACAGAAAAAGGCAAAAAAAGAATCAGGAGCCTATTCAATCTCAAGTAGGAGCCATGGACAAATTTCTTAGAAGAAAAATTAGTAATAATACAATTGAAAATGAAAAGTGTGGTAATTTGGTAGATGAAGAAGTTGATAATGATAGGCAAGAAACATAAGCTTTCAAAGATGGCGAAAATATTAATGAACAAGAGCAGCTTGAAAATTTTGATACAGAATGTTCTGCTTTCCCTCCAGATGTTAATGATCTAGGAAATTGGAATATCATTTATCAAAAACTAATTGACTTTTTAATAGAAAAGGGCCCTGTTAGAGAAAATATAGCTGTGTATCCCAAAGATTCAGAAAATAGGCATTTTTCTTCTTCATACTACACGCGACCTCTATCAAATGGAGAGAAAAGTGACAGAAAATGGTTAGTCTACTCAATTTCATTGGATAAGGTTTTCTGCTGTTGTTGCAAGCTATTCAGAGAAGAACAAAACATCATTCAATTAGCTAATGAAAGAACAAGTGACTAGAAAAATCTTGGTGCTAAGCTTAAAAGCGATGAGGTAAGCAATGGGCACATGGATAACATGAGAAAGTGGATTGAGTTAGAAATGCGGTTCCCAAAGAATCTAACAATTGATAAAGGTTTTCAACATCAAATTAACAAAGATATAAAACATTGGAGAGAAGTTTTTACATGGATACTTTCAATTGTTAGCTTTCTTGCTCCTAAAAATTTGGCATTTCATGGAAGTACTGACAAGTTATATGAAGATGGCAATGGAAATTTTTTGGGTCTAATTGAAATGATAGCTGAATTTGATCCATTCATGAAAGAACATGCTCTTCCGATCTGAAAAAGAAATTCACTATCATTACCAGAGTAACAAAATTCAAAATGAATTTATATTCATGTTGGCAGGTGAGATTAAAAGGGCAATTGTTAAAAAAGTTAAAGCAGCTAAATATTATTCAGTAATTCTTGATTGTACACCCAATGTAAGCCATGAGGAACAGATGTCTCTTATTATACGATGTGTAGATGCCTCAGCAGGTTCAGTTAAAGTTGAAGAGTTCTTCTTGGGATTCCTTAACGTAGAAGATACTTTAGGGAAAGGATTATTTGATGAATTGATAACTGCTCTTCAAGCTCTTGATCTGATATTGGTGACTTGAGAGGTCAAGGTTATGACAATGGTTCTACCATGAAGAAGAAGTATAAAGGTGTGCAAAAAAGAGTATTAGGTGTAAATCCAAGGGCTTTTTACACTCCATGTGGTTGCCATAGGCTCAATCTTGCCCTGTGTGATATGGCAAATTCGTGTGTTAAGGCTAAAACTTTTTTTGGGATTGTACAATGCTTAGATGTGTTATTTTCATCTTCTGCAAAGCGGTGGAAAGTTTTGAAGGCTTCAGCCAATGACTTTAGGGATTGAACAAGTTTTGTAGGCGAAGATGAGATTACAAAGTCATTTGTGCCATCTCTTATACTCGATCCTTCTCCAATACCAACATTACCAGCCACCTAGGAATTTCTCTCATTATGCATCACCTTTAGTAAGCATAGACATGAAATGGCAATCTTATATGTGTTATTTTCATCTTCTTCATATTGAAGGATTGGCACTTAAGTCATTGTCACAAACACATTGGGAAAGTCGAGTTGAAAGTGTTAAAGAAATAAGATTTCAAGCTCCACAAATAAAAGTTACTTTAACTCAGCTGATGGGAACAGTTAATGATCTTAAAACATTTAGAGAGGGTAAAAGTATATTATCTGACATTATGGATTCTGAGTTCTTATTTGGCATGGTTATCTAATATAACATATTATCTGCTATTAACAGGGTGAGCAAAATCTTGCAAAGTAGTGATATGGTTATAGATGTTGCTATAAGTCACTTGAAAGTCCTTGTTTCTTTCTTTGAAAACTAGAGAAAACAGAATTCGAATCGACCTGATTATTGCTAAAGAAATTGTTGTTCAAATGGAAGTTGAACCTGCTTTTCGTGAGAAACGTATAATTCATAGAAAGAAGCAATTTGACGAAAATGTCAATGATGAGATAACACATTCTACTGAACAATCTTTTAGAGTTGATTATTTTTTATATGTAGTTGATCAAGCTCTTTCTTCTCGTAAGATTAGGTTTGAACAACTTCAGGAATATGAAGATAGTTTTGGATTTCTATTTGACTTGAAGAAATTAGAGTCCAAGGACGATAATTTTTTTAAGAGTCATGTGATAAACTAGAAGAATTTTTTAGGCATGGGAAGGACTCAGATGTTGATGGGCAAGAGAGATTTTCTGAGCTTAAAGTTATTAGATATTTGCCAAACGAGAGTTTGAAAGCAAGTGATTGTTAGACTATATAAAGACTATGGATTGTTGTTTTCCCAATGTATGGATTGCTTATAGAATACTATTGACTATACCAATTACAGTGGTGTCTGCAGAAAGAAGCTTTTCCAAGCTGGAGTTGATAAAATCTTACCTACGATCAACAATGTCACAAGAAAGATTGAATGGATTGGCGATGGTATCTATTGAAAGACATGTTGGAACAAATTGATTGTACTACTATAATTATGGATTTTTCATCCAAAAATGCTAGAAGGGTGAATGTAAAGTGAAATGTCACGAACTCTTCTATTGTGACTTTGTGGTTTTAGTTTCAAAGATGAATAAATATTTGATGTTCATTACATATAAGTTATTTAATGGTTTTATTTAAATTCATCTACATGATATTCGTTACATATAATTTTAGTATTATGTATGGTTAGAGAGCCCCTAACAAAAAATTCGCTTAGGGCCCCTAAAATGTCAGGCACGGCCCTGAGAATCGTGGAAGAATTATGTATTATTTAATTTTTAGATTTAATATATTAAATTAAAAAATAATAATTGATAAAGAATACCCAAAATAATATTGTCAATTTATTTACACTGACTATTCAATTCAAAAGTTTTCCTTAAGGAGTTTTATTTTAAACTAGTATCTTACCCATGCCGTGCAATGCACCAAAAGAATAATCCACAATAATTTAAAATAAAAAAATATTAGATGCATACATTCACGTGATATATTAAAAAATAATAATAGGTTAACATTACCTACCTTATGTAAGCATTCCATATTACACGTAGTAGTTGTGAACTTCAAGGGGAAAAAAAGAATTAAAGAAATATTATTTTCTATGACATATATGCATGTTAATAAGCATTTCCATGAATATTTATGTATTCTTTTCCATCCCATCTTGCATAGACTCTATACGTCAACTTGAAGAAATTTGCCATAAAAATTGGAAATTTG
The DNA here is from genome assembly GCA_963692815.1 of Nyctanthes arbor-tristis. Lineage (NCBI taxonomy): Eukaryota > Viridiplantae > Streptophyta > Magnoliopsida > Lamiales > Oleaceae > Nyctanthes > Nyctanthes arbor-tristis. The sequence continues at coordinate 39,032 of CAVNYN010220167.1, forward strand.
CATGCATATATATTAATCAAGACATAAATTTTCCATGTTCGGGCAATATTCATTGTTTGGTACGTCGTCCCACCATATTTCATATTTTCTTTAAATATCTCCATGAATACTTTTATTATTGTTTATTATTCTTTTTCTATCCCATCCTTCATGACACTATATATCACATAAATTTCGACATAAATATATATTCACATAAAATAAAAAATAAAACCTATTAAAAGAAAAACAAAGGTTTAGGAATTGAAATGAGTCGAACCTATGCAATAACGAACCAATTAGGTTCTGAACGAAGGTACAAATTAAAAATAAAAAGAAGTGCAACCAAATTATTGGCAATTCTAATAACTAGTCCAAAACATCATACCTAAACCAACAATAATGACCTTAAAAAAATTGCTTTTAATGCTTAGATATCCCAAAATCCGGTATGTTGGGCATTCGAATATGCTATTGCTATAAAAGATTCAAATAATTTAAAATAATTACCCAAAACACCGAGCAAACCCATAGCCACCCCCACAAACATCCTTCCAAGAATTCCGGTGCCACTGATTTGCGGCAGAACAACCATTGGAGAGAGCAAAGGCAACCTCTTCCACTTTTAATTTCGCCACCAATTTTATACCACAATTTCACCTCATACTCCGTCCCCAACTCCAGACACACCAGCAACGACACCTTTCTGAGCCTTTCTCTAGCCATCAAAAAACTCATTAGCAACTCTGTCCAATTTCATACAAATTCAGAATCGAAACAAAAATTGAATTTTTCCACTGTAATATATTTGAGCGGAAAATGTAGATTGAGCTTAGAATGTCATTCAAAAATCAATGCATACACTCGCCAAATGGAAGAAGTATTCCCTATCTGTTTTTAATCACTTCATGAACAATAATTCACATATTCCATAGCCGTCCAAATGAATATATATGGAAAAAATACGAATAAAATTAAAGCAAACATACCTAAAGGATCTTTGAATAAATTTCTAAGGATTTTAACCAAACTCAAAATTTATAAAAGAACCTAAACTTAATCATGTTACATACTAACGCTTCCTAAGTTGCATAGCCAGAACCCAATGATCAAAATTTCTAGTACATAACAATTCCTTGACGTAGCTTATAGGTACATACCAATTCCAAAAACACTAGACTCTGTAATTTAACCCCAAAAGAAGAAAAGAACATATACATTTGAAGCCACAAATAACATTTCACTGGAAAGAATTTAAAGGTTAAAGCAGTGATCTTTAAAAAACCAAAGATTATAAAGCGTAGCTTTCATTTCTTGAGATGTATGAGTGATAACTAAACCCTAGCCAAGCTAAATCAACAAATTTTACACCAAGTAAAACTCAACACTCTAACAACATTGATGGTCATAGTTTTTGAATCAAAACACACCGTGATGAGAGATTGAAACTTTCTAATATATAATATTAAATACAAACTGCCTGTTGCATCAGTAGGTGCCATATTCTTTAAGTGAAAAGATAAACAGTAATTGAAATAACAATCCATTTTATGCATTTGGTGATCGCAATCTTGTAGTCATTATGAGAACTGTTGAAAACAAAAAGAATTTTCTTTAAAGCATGATCGATCTAGATGTTTAATTTAATATATTATTTTACAAAAAAAATCAATATATGATCACGAACTCATAGCTTCCAACCCTTGGATCTTGTCTAGAATTCTTCCAAGTCTTAGATTGCACTGCCAAGTGGGCGCCACTCGAAATTCTCCCAAAACCCAACACAAGAGCCGAACTGTAGAGAATTAATTTTTTACAAGAATATTGTAGAGGGCACGGCTCTCTCTGAGAATGAGAAATAAGACCACCCCCTCTCCTATTTATAAGAAAATAAGCTAGGCACTTTTATGTCTTGCAAGACAGAAGAATTCTATTCCTAGTACGATTGTGCAAACCCTAGAGCCTTTTTCCAAGTAATTCAAGGACTTCCAGAAGCTTCCAGAGAGACCCAATTGGATTTATATAATTAAGCTTCCAATAATTAAATCGAGTTAAGCTTATCTAAATAGTCTGATTTAATTATTAATAATTTGTACACTGCACTAAAGACGGATTATTATAGCTCCTAATTATATAAATAAGCATGTGAGCTAAAATAAATAGTCCTACAATTAATTATCCTCTTGACTTATCAATTAAACAGTTCATTCACATCTTATGATTTGATAATTAATTAGGCATTCCCTGACCGTATCACCTAATTCAATTATACGCTTTGCTTAATTCTCAATCAATGCTGCTATGATTTGTACTTAGCAAGTTTTACTAAATACTAACGTTAGATTCGCGAAACTATACTTGCAAGTGATTAATCAAGCGGACCATTTAACTCTATATTCAAGAGTATCGGATTCCTCTCGCAGTACACACTCAACTAATTCACTCACGTTCAGTTCCCAACATGTAGATCGTATTGACATAATATTTATTTAGTCTTACTCATTGCATTATTTAGTCTTACTCATAGCACATCTAAGTTCCTACTCAGTAGAGCTAGAGATTAACAACAAATGATCCTCGATAAAATAAAATGCCAAACTTTGTTCTCAGCTCAGGACTAATATTTTTCCAATTGAAATATAAGATATATCTTCCACACTTGTCTAGAAATACCCATCTCTATATTATCGCAAAGCAATCGATGGCCCTTCGTTACCGCGCAAATATCGTAAATCCGCTTATAGAAGATAAACATCACATTTATTCAATAAATAAATAATTGCTTATTCATACTTCGGTCTCTGTCCTAACACTTTATTGGAGACATATCCCAACAATTCTCCACTCGCCCCTAAAGCGTATGCCTCAGGTCCTTCTTGCCCATGGTGTCCAGATTATACTTAAAGTACAAATAAGCTCTTCATGAATAGATCGGCTGGATTATTTGCCAAGGCAATCTTGCAGACTAATACATAATACAACAGATAATTATGTGCTTCCCTTTTAGATGGCTTCTAAGTCCTTTTACAATGGCTACCACCCCACTCCTTTCACAATGAAGCGAAATGAGGTGTTTTACTATAGGTATCACCTAAGTATCTATAAGGATTTTACCCGGAAGCCTATCGACTTCATCGGCTACCTAACAAGCTGATACGAATTCAACTTCTATGGTGAAGTCCATGATGTAGGATTGCTAATGTAGGACTACCTCATACTCTTCCAAATGACAGCATTGCCACCAAGGTAAACATTGTTCCCAATATAGATTTTTGAAAAACTACATCTGACTGAAAATTGAGTAAGTGTATCCAACTAAAACCAACTCTTGCATTAAGTACACTAGCATATAATGTATCATTCTCCGAAGATACTTGAATATATGCTTCACCGATCTCTCAGTGTTTTGGTTTTGGATATGACTTAAACTGACTCACCATCCTAATACTACAACAAATGTCTGGTTTAGTGCAAAGCATGGCATACATAGGACCATCCACTATCGAAGCATAGGATATCTTATTCAGGCCTTCTACCTTGTAAGGGATATGGGAGATCGCCCTTCCGATAAGTAAACTCCATGCCTGAAGGGTAGGGACCCTTTCTTGGAGCTCTCTACATTTACAAACTTAACCAGTATTTTGTTTGTGTATGAAGCTTACAGCAAGACAATCCTCTTATCATATTATCTGAATCCTTAAAATATAGTTGGCCTTGCCCAAGTCCTTCATACTGAGTTGTTGGGCCAACTACACTTCCACTGCGATCAAATTCCCACATCATTTCCGACAAGTAATGTTTTATCCACACATAGAGTACTAGAAAAACTATCCTGCTTCTTCTTATGGATGCAAGGTTCATCAAAGTTTGGATCGAAACTATATATTTCAGTGATCTTCGAATCTTTTATTTCAAGACCTGGATGCTTGCTTAAATCCGTAAATGGACCTATGCAATTTGCAGAATTTTTATTTCTATCCCAGAGTAATGAATTCATCTAGTTGCGTCATATAGATACATTCATCAAATCATCTATTCAAGAATGTGGTCTTGAGATCTATTTGCCAAATCTCGTAATCAAAATAAACCGCAATGGATAAGAGAGTTTGAATGGGTTCGAGTCTAGCAACCAGAGAAAAAGACTCATCATTATAGATGCCTTCTCTATAGCTACTAATCCCATTTTGAAGGCTTCAGCCTTCCCATCCATTCCACCATTTCTCTTGTAGATTTCTCACACCTTATGGTTTTATCCCTTTAGACGCATCTACAAGCTCCCAAACCTGATTAGACTACTTATATTCCATTTCAGATATCATTCCTATCTTCTAAGACTCTGTATCCATATCCTTCATTGCTTCCCTGAGCATTTATCAGATTATCATCTTGTTTTGTGGAGATCACATATATTCTACACCAACAAGTACCTTATGGGTTTCCTGATGATCCTCTGACTATGACTAAGCAGTGGAGGCTCTTGGACCCTCTTAATTGGTCTGCGCATTTTCAACTCTAGCATCTGCAACCAGATTGTCGTTCTTACCATCTACTATGTCTGCAGATTGAGGCGAATACTCTTGATTTCCACTCAAATCCTACACCCAATGGGTGGTACTAGTAGAAAATTCATAGATCTAAGATTATATTGTTGAGATAGATGATTTAGGAATAAATTCCCTCATCTCTTCTAGCATAATCTTTTGATTTCTACTCTCCATCTTCTATATTAATCCTCTAAGAAAGTTGCATTTGTTGAAAAACAAATACTTTCTCTTCTTGAGAATTATAGAAGCAATATTCTCTTATCCTTTTAGGGAAGACCGATAGTGTAGATAATATTGACCTAATATGTACCATATCCAAAAAGATTCCGTTTCCTCCTACCATATACAACATCTTTCTAGTAATACCCAGATGCGTCTGAATAGGATCCGATCCCATATTCCGAGAAGTTCTCAAGGAACTCACTAGACAAGTATTTGCCCTCTCAATCTGATCAAAGTGTTTTAATACTTTTAACTAGATGTTTCTCGACGACAGTCTAATAATCCTTGATGACCTTATGATGACCTTATGAGCGTATTTCCATCCTTCTGATGACCTTATGCATCTCAATGCACTCTTATTTAATAATCCCAAATTATACTGTTTAATATATGCAATCTTTCTTTTAATATTCCATGACCACAGTTAGAGTACTTGCCTTTAGGGCTCTCTATCTACATCGGTCATTTTCCCGCCAAACAAAAAGCTCTCTCTTATTTCTTCTTTTACCTGAAGGCTCACGATAAGAGGTAACATTCTTTCAGATCTATTTATGCTTTAGGAAAGATATTCTGAAAATGTATATGCAATTCGAGTTATAATACTTAGATATTTCATAAAGGACGATTACCATGCAAGTAGAACAAGCTATTTATTTAATCCTTCTTTATTACTTTGATGTGGGATATTAATAAAAAAACACAAACTTGAGCTTCCACTATAAATGTCGTGCTTCCAATTAATTAGTTTTCTTACTAGGTGTGATTGTATTCAGTATCAAAACGAAATTGAAACAATGTGTAAAGACTGAATATAAGCAAATAAACAGTATAAAGAGAGCAACAACTAAAGTTTAGTACATGACACATGAATGCATGTATAGTACTAATTAAACTATAACAACGCAACGATTACTTAATTCCAACTAATTAATTGCCTACGCTTTAGGTGTGGCCACAGCAACTATTGATTAAGTTGGGATTTTCTCCCACTCAGTTTTTCTGTTAATCTAACACTAAGTGTCTTAGCAAAAACCTACACCGTTTTTTTTTGTCACCAACTTCAAGAATTAGAGCCTCTTTAAGAGGTTAAGTGATAACGTGGCAAAAGCGTATAACCATTGTCCAGATCCACAAATACTTAGATTTTGAAATACTGCCATCTCTAGGATGGTCAAAAATTCTAAAATCCTATTTGTGCAAACCCTCATCTAAGTAATCTGAAACTGAGATCAAAATCATCCGGTCCTCCTTTAAGGAGTCCGTCAACATGGCCAGCATGAGAATTGACATTTTATTCTCTAAAACATATTGAAAGGAGGAGACCATAGGCTTAAAACCCTCTCCCACTTAATATTTTAAAATAATGGGTTCATAACTTTTTAAATAATACCAACCATTTACCTAATTAAATTAATTAAATAGTCTAATTGTTTATGCTCTTTATCTAATCAAATTAAATCTGAGAAAGGCATGCCAATGAATGTATGAACATATCGAATTCCTAGACCAACGCTAATAATTCAAATCTACATGAATAATGTATGAGAATCATTTAATCAAGGCATGCATCAACCAATGAACAAATTAAAGCTATAAAACAATTATTTGTGGCCAGACTCTAAGTTAAAATAAATTACAACATTGGGTTCAAGCCCAAGTAATTTAATCATTATTATATTCAGTCTTGTTCGTGGTCTTGTTGAGCTCCTATTGCACCTGATCAATGATCTGCAAGTCTTCCTCGAATGTAATTCAGAAATTCACTTCATGGTTTAGAGTTCAAAACCCACGTGAAGCAATAGGATGCTAAGATGAATAATTCTTCTAATAGAATTAATTAACTTGCCATAATATTTTTACCTATTTGACTGAGTCAAAATAAAATATTAATAAGTCAATTAATTATATATTTGATCTATTGGACCGAGTCCAAACAAATAATTAAATTGTGCCCAGATAATTAATTCCCAACAAAATTAGAATTTTAATCTATTAGACCGGTCTAAATAAAATTCCATTTTTAGGCCCATTAATTTATTACTTAACTTTAAATTAGAGATATTATTCAATTTAATTAGAATCCAATTCAAGACTGCAAGAACTGATCTAATTAAATTACCCGTTAAAATCCAATTCTTGATCTTAAGGCTTAAGCCCATAAGAATTGTTTTAACAAATTTCAAGCCCAAAATATGACTTCTTTCATCCGAATATCCACAAGAACAAGCCCAAAACAAGTATCACACCCCAAAATCAATAGATCGGAAGCGCTAATTGCAAACCCTAGCACCAAATGTTAAAAATTGCACCAACTTCATAAACTCGGAAAAACATAGCACCATCTTCAACAACACCTTGGAGCAGCCGCTGGTGACAGCGCCATTGCCGGCGGGATCTAGCAACATCAACGCTGCTGCCACTGCTGTACCACCAAGGCACTGCTTTGCGTAGCATTGGCGACTGCTGACAGTGCGAATTGGTAGCTCCTAAACGGGCTCTGCCTCTCGCAGCCACTAGCTGCCGACTGCACAATCCAAAAGTGCCAATTGGGAATTGCTGTGCATAGCCAGCAGTAGCTGTCTCTGCTGTGGGTCGGGCGCACGATCTGCAGTGCTTCACGGTGTTGTTCGTACAGTCTACTGCTGCCACGTGCGACGGTTCTCCTGTCATGGTATTTTTTTTAAGGTTTCCAATAAACTTCTTCATCCGCCTTCAGTAGCGTGCCGATCTCTAGGCCTTATAGGCGACCGCCTAGGGCCCCTGAAAGATGAAGTGAAGGCCCATTTAAATTTTCATTTAAAAAAAAAGATTAAGTAAGGCCAATTACTAATTTCTTTATACATCTCCTTAGACATTTATTCAATAATTCAATTCAAATTAACCCTTATTCTCTAAAAATAATTCCGTTTCCTTCAATGCTAAAAGAACAAAAAAATTGAAATTTACTCAATTTAAATATTAATAAAAAAGACGTTCATTCTGATTCCGTTTCAAGTTCACAGGCTATCTAAATTTGTTGAGCCGTAGAGGTAAGTTATGGCCTTGAATTTGCAAATGACCTTTTATTACTTTTTAATTAATGTTGTATGTATATTATCTTATTCTAATTCACAAACCAACTCAAGATTCTCCTTTTGTTCCTTTTCCATATTTGCGTTTTCAAGTCAATTAGTCAAACATCGAAATTAAGCACTACTTAATTAGGTTCTATTGCTCCACAATTCTCAATTTTTGGTTGATATTGTACTGGTTCGGCAATTGGATTCGATCAATGATTAGTTTACTATGTCTACTAGAAAGTATATGTCCGGACATGATAAGAGAAAAAGGCAAAAAAGGACTCAGGAGCTTATTCAATCTCAAGTAGGAGCCATGGACAAATTTCTCAGTAGAAACGTTAGCAATAATACAATTGAAAATGAAAAGTGTGGTAATTTGGTAGATGAAGAAGTTGATAATGATAGGCAAGAAACAGAAGCTTTCAAAGATGGCGAAAATATTAATGAACAAGAGTAGCTAAAATCTTCTGCCTTCCCTCCAGATGTTAATGATCCAGGAAATTGGAATATCATTGATCAAAAACTAATTGACTTTTTAATAGAAAAGGGTCCTGTTAGAGAAAATATAGCCGTGTATCCTAAAGATTCTGAAAATAGGCATTTTTCTTCTTCATACTACACGCGACATCTATCAAATGGAGAAAAAAGGGACAGAAAATGGTTAGTATACTCAATTTCATTGGATAAGGTTTTCTGCTCTTGTTGCAAGCTATTCAGAGAAGAACAAAACATCATTCAATTAGCTAATGAAGGGACAAGTGACTGAAAAAATCTTGGTGCTAAGCTTAAAAGCCATGAGGTAAGCAATGAGCACATGGATAACATGAGAAAGTGGATTGAGTTAGAAATGCGGTTCCAAAAGAATCTAACAATTGCTAAAGGTCTTCAACATCAAATTAACAAAGATATAAAACATTGGAGAGAAGTTTTTACCTGGATACTTTCAATTGTTAGCTTTCTAGGTCAGAAAAAGCTGGCATTTTGTGGAAGTACTGACAAGTTATATGAAGATGGCAATGGAAATTTTTTGGGTCTAATTGTAATGATAGCTGAATTTGATCCATTCATGAAAGAACATGTTCGACGTATTCAAGAAAAAGAAATTCACTATCATTACCGATCTCAAAATTCAAAATGAATTTATATTCATGTTGCAGGTGAGATTAAAAGGGCAATTGTTAAAAAAGTTAAAGCAGCTAAATATTATTCAGTAATTCTTGATTGTACACCTGATGTAAGCGATGAGGAACAGATGTCTCTTATTATATGGTATGTAGATGCCTCAGCAAGTTCAGTTAAAGTTGAAGAGTTCTTCTTGGGATTCCTTATTGTAGAAGATACTTCAGGGAGAGGATTATTTGATGAATTGATAACTGCTCTTCAGGCTGTTGAACTTGATATTGGTGACTTGAGAGGTCAAGGTTATGACAATGGTTCTAACATGAAGGAGAAGTATAAAGGTGTGCAAAAAAGAGTATTAGATGAAAATCCAACGGCTTTTTACACTCCGTGTGGTTTTCATAGTCTCAATCTTGCACTGTGTGATATGGCAAATTCGTGTGTTAAGGCTAAAACTTTTTTTGGGATTGTACAATGCTTATATGTGTTATTTTCATCTTCTACAAACCCATGGAAAGTTTTCCAAGATAATATTGAAGATTTTCCAAGTTGAAGTTGATAAAATCTTACCTACGATCAACAATGTCACAATAAGGATTGAATGGATTGGCGATGGTATCTATTGAAAGGCACATGTTGGAACAAATTGATTGTACTACTCTAATTATGGATTTTTCATCCAAAAATGCTAGAAGGTTGAATATAAAGTCAAATATCACGAACTTTCTATTGTAACTTTGTGGTTTTAGTTTCAAAAATGAATAAATATTTGATGTTCATTACATATAAGTTCTTTAATAGTTTTAGTTAAATTTATCTACATGATATTCGTTACATATAATTTTAGTATTATGTATGATTAGAGGGCCCCTAACAAAAAATTCGCTTAGGGTGCTTAAAATGTCAGGCATGGCCCTGTCCACCTTTTAATATCTATTCTTGTTCCAATATACAATATACCCAATAATCATACAAGAAATACATTGCAAATCTTATACCCAATACTTAGGATTTACAATTGATCAATTGAAAACAAAACCACATAAAATTACAGACTCAATATAAAAGAAAATTAATTACATTCTTTACAAAACCAAAAGGTCACAAATAATTGGAGAAATCATTCAAATGAATAAATCCAATCATGCACAAAACCTTTCATATAAATATCTATGAATACCTAACTCTCGCTCAAATCTATAATCATGGTATCCTACGATCGTATTAAATCTAATATCAATTAAAGATCCAGACAGGCTCTGATAACAATTGTTCGAAGCAAGAACAAAGAATAGTAATAATTTCAAAAATTATTTTCTTTAAAGTATGATCGATCTGGATGTTTAATTCAATATATTGTTTTACACAAATAATTGCCTAAAGAAAGAGCAATTAATACATTTAGTAGCAACTATTCCCATGATCGATGATCACGAACTCATAGCTCCCAACCCTTGGATCTTCTCTAAAATACTTCCAAGTCTTGGATTGCACCAGTGAGTAGTTACCGCTAAGAATTCTCCCAAAACCTGACACAAGAACTGAACGATAGAGAATTAATTCTCTGCAAGAATATTCTAGGGGCCACAGCTCTCCACGGGAATGAGAAATAAAACCGCCCCCCTCCGCTATTCATAAGGAAATATCCTAGGCTCTTTTGTGTCTTGCAAGACAGAAGAATTATACTCCTAGTAGGTTTGTGCAAACCCTAGAGCCCTTTTCCAAGTAATTCAAGGACTTCCAGAAGCTTCTAGAGAGACCTAGTCGGATTTATATAATTAAGCTCCTAATAATTAAATCCACTTAAGTAGATCGAAACTGTCTGATTTAATTATTAATAATTTATACACTCTACTAAAGACGAATTATTGCAACTCCTAATTATATAAATAATCACAGGAGCTAAAATAAATAGTCCTACAATTAATTATCCTCTTATCAATCTAACCCTTCATCCCATCTTATAATCCGATAATTAATTAGGCATGCCCTGACAGTATCACCTAATTTAATTATACGCTTTGCTTAATTCTCAATCAACACTCCTATGATTTCTATTTAGCAAGGTTCGCTAAATACTAACATTAAATTCCTGAAATCATACTTGTAAGTGATTAATTATGCGGATCATTTCAAGAGCAATGGATTCCTCTTACATTAGGCATTCTACTAATTCACTCTCCTTCGGTTCCCAACATACAGAGCGTATTGACCAAATTTTTATTTATTCTCACCTATAGCACATCTAAGTTCCTTAGGGTTGCTTCATAGTAGAACTCACCCAAAACAGATTTAGACAAACTGTATAATAGTCATATGGAACCTCAATTCACGCTCTCGGTCATGCTATGGAATTAAGTTCACACAATGGTCCAGTCCAATATACTTATCACGGAGTATATCGATGTTATTACTCACGATCTCTACTAGTCGCGACAATCAAGATAAATCGCCTACTCAATAGAGTTAGATTAACAACAAATGAGCCTCGATAAAATAAAATGCCAACATTTATTCTCAGTTCAGGACTAATATTTTTCCTATTGAAATATAAGATGTATCTTTTGTGCTTGTCTAGAAGTACCCATCTCTATATTATCGCAAAGCAACTAATGGCCCTTTGTTACCACTCAAATATCATAAATCCGCTTATAGAAAATAAACATCACATTTATTCAATAAATAAATAATTGCTTATTCATAACTTGGTCTCTGTCCTAACACTTTATTCGATACATATCCCAACAAGAGCCTCTTCATTACCCTAAATGCAAGGCCCAATGCAATCTGTTAGCTTAAAATCCAAAAAAGAACTAATTTTCTTATGGGCAATAATTGCCATCACAACATGGCACAATTAAATACTTTAATGTATGTGTCTAAGAAAAAGAAAAATTTATCACCCAAATATGTTTGGGTAACTGAAAACCCCTTTTTTTAAAGCTTTGATAGCTAATTATTTTCCTTTGAGCTCCCCCACCCGCAACGACACAAAAAAAAAAGGAGTGCACTTTTTAGCATGCTTAATGTTAGTAATGATAATCAAGAATGATGAAGTGAAATTGATAATTAAGATTATGTTAGTTTAAGACGTTAATTAGTCCGCAGCATGATAATGGCTTGAGAATAGGAATCCCAAGATTGAATATGATCATGTAGAATCTCTAATAACTTGAATTACTTGGTAAATTGACTAAATTCGTCAATCGGAAATACTAATGCAGTAATAAGATGGTTGGGAACAATTATACCAACTAAAAAAAGCAAATAAATAAGCGCTCAATACTCCTATACCAGAAAAAACTAATTAGATTCCATGAAGTCAAAACACGTACATGATATATAATATTAAAGGCACTCAAAAGGAAACAATGAAATAATGATTAAAAACGTAGGAAATACAATCGTGGGAGAATTATTTATTATTTAATTTTAAATTTAATATATTAAATTAAAAAATAATAATTGATAAAAATACCCAAAATAATATTGACAATTTATTTAAGCTGAATAATTCGATTCAAGAGTTTACTTGAAGAAGTTTTATTTTAAATTAAAAAGTTGGTCAATAAGTTAAACATTAATATGAATTACATTCTCCATAGAAAAACAACTTTCGTGCTTTCTAATAACTTTTCCTTATATATTTCCACCACGCATTCTCACAAAACAATCCTAAACTCCTAGAACATGCCCTTGGATCTCTTAAATTTTAGTATGACGTGTACAATTATGGCATCCATATGTCTATATGACTGCATACAAACACGCTATGTCGATACATACAGTTATGTTATGTGTATATATATAGTCACATGAGACGTTGGACACTATAATAGCACATGAGACATTGGATACTATAATAGCACCTATATAGCTGTTAAAAAGTTCTTGTTTAAGCAAAATTCAATTGCTTTAATTATGTTGATTTTATATTATTATATACACCATAAATTGAGTAGTGTTCTAGAATTTTTATTAAAAGTTTCCTAAATTTTCTAAAAAAGCTTCAATAAAGCTTTTAATGAAGATTTTCAATACCCTTAAGGTCTCGTCGTCTCATCAAAGTATGTAAAGATACACTGAGGGGCGTATCCAGTCCAAGATATCGCTGGGCTAGAGCCCACTAAGCTTTAAAAAAATCTGAATAATTTTTCCTCATATGTTATTCTTTCTTAAGCCCATTAAATTCTAAGCCCAAAACATACAATACTCAATACTAAAATGACAAAAAACAAGTGGAAACCCAAATGAACTAAAATTAAAACTAAAAAAAAATAAAATAAAATAAAATAACTAAAATGTCTTGCGTTGCTTCTCACAGTCAAGTCTTAGCGTCTGCACTGTAACTCCAATACTCCATCTCCATTCTACGAGTTAATCGCCCCTTTGCTTAGCTGGAAGCCGGAAGTAGTTAGCAATGCAAATTGCCAATTGGAATAGAAATATATAGACTAAAACAAGAAGTTAAAAGAATTATATTTATAATTTATATCTTAGAATTGAAAAGAATTAAAACATGAAAATTGGAAACTTGGAATAGAATTGTCAATTGTATTAGAACTTAGAATTCAAATTCTTTGTTAATTGTTAAACTGATTTTTAATTGTTTTCACTTTTCATGACTTTTTGATACTGCCATTGGTTGGAGCATTGAGAATTTGAGCTGTTTCCTCTTGTGTAATTATATATTTGAGCTAGAATATTATTACTTAGGTTGTGATTGAATTTGTAACTATATTTTGTAGAATTTGACATGCTTACAAAATAATTTGAATGTCCAAAAGATGAAAAGAAATATTCTTCGTTACTTTCAAAAGAAAGATGATGCATCATCTAGTACTCAAGATATCTCGCTAGATATGCCAAGTTCGGTGTCACCTTCAAACACTAAAAAATCAAAGTTTGAGAATCCTTCTACATTTGAACCACTTCAAAGTGATACATAAAATCATGAACTCCTAGAGAGTGGATTCCAATACCACTTTTGTTTTCTTGTATAGTTAAAGTTGTCGAAATAAATTTTTTTTATTATCCCACTGGTTCGAAATGACGTACAATATACTAGTTGCATTGTATAAACTTATGAATTGTTATGTGAATAACAAATCACCACTGGATATTTATAGTAAAATACCTAAGTATTGAGCATAAATTTGGATGCATGACTAAGTCTATAATTTCGGGTCTCCTCCAAACACACCGCGCAAGTTTACACGTATATCCTATATAAAGTTGTAATAATTAGCAATAAAATGATCGAATCACAATCAATTATAGCAACCATAAGTCTAGCTTCTCACTAGTGCGTTACATTGGAAGACTAATTCCAAATAAATTTAATAATAATGAACAATAAAATATTGAACAGATACGTGCCATCTAATTTACATAACAAAATCAGTAAATATACAATTTTGATTTAGTATTTGACACGTTAAATTAATATTTTATTAATAATATATTAATAGCTACTAGCTCATGTACTTGATTAATGCTTTACTATATATTGCTTTTAAATTATTTAACTTATTTAATATTATTCACTAATAGCCTAATAATATGTATCGGGTGTGTACATACTCGTATTCACTTGATATGCGTTCAGATAAAAAATTTCATGCCCATAAGAAAGTACATTCCCGACATACCCTTTTAACAAGATAATACCTCATTTTCTCACATGCCCTTTCACTACAAGAAAAAACGCTTGTACCGATGGTAAAAATTTCGTCGGTGATCACTAAAGGGCAAAGAAAAACCGTTGGTGATTAACGACGGTAGAAAATACTGTCAGTAATCACTGACGACACCAACTACCGTCAGTGATCTCCAACGGATTATATAGACCGTCAGAAGTCACCAACGACCAATTATAGGGTATCGGGGGATCTCCCACGAGGCTTCGATCTGTGTCGGTAATTACTGACGGTTTGATAATGTCGTCGATGATCACCGATAGTGTTCATTTCCCCATTGCTGATTGCCCAAGGCTTTATGGTGTCATAGGTAATTTCTAACGGTTTTACATTGTCCGTCGGTAACATTTTGATAACTAGTTATAAAACCACAAAAGATATACAATTTACTTTCCCATTTCATGTTTGTTCGTTCATACAAAACTCAAGATATTTAGCTTTTCGCTCACTTACTTATATGTATATTTATGTAAACTTTTAGATTCAGCCTATAATTTACATTGCATGATTTTATAAAAATTACTACATATTTACACATATATATACGAGCATAGAGTGGGTAACCCTAGATAAAAAAAAAATAAGTTGAAATGTAATCTAATTTTATTAACAATTTGCATGAGTACAACCTCTAGCCATGACTTCTCCACAAAATAAAGAAAACATCTAAGAAAATAATACAAATAATGTTAAAAAAAAAAAAGAACAGAACCAACAGCAGACAAAGAACCTCAATCGCTAAAACAACAATTACAATTCTGGAATTCATAAGGCATAGTTAGTTGAGCCAGCTACCCTAACCATTGCTGCACACAAATGTGCGCCTGTGCACAGACTGACTCATTGCCTCTTTCCATTCGCCGTCGGGACCGATGTGGATATTATCTGTGGCCATCCTCCAAAGCTCATTGTTAATGCCATGAATTAAGGCTGGCAGGCTCAATATGTCTCGTGCCGTGTGGGATAAAACTGGGTACCTCACTTCTTGACCGTTCTACCAGTGTATTAGATTTATGATGCACCACTTGACTGCTATGTGAATTGATTTTCATAGTCAATCAATTCTAGAATCTGTATGTCATCATATGTGTTGCCTAGATACAAACTATACAATTCGATTAGTTTTGCTACAACATCGTCCTTACTGATATCATCAAACTGAAGGCTCGTTGATTCAGCTATGGAGGAGAACATCAACATGGCTCCATGTATCTTATGCAATGGGTTGAAGAAGCTAGCCAAAATGAAGACTATAGGGAGACCACTAAATACACTGTTAAATTTATCTTGGATTTGGATCAAAATCGTGTAGAAGTCGTTTTCCGAGTCTCTAAATAAAGCAAACACATTGACAACTTCATATAATTGTTCAACAGCAAGTTGGGATGTAGGAACTTGCCCTTAAAGTACACGGAAGAAAGGTACCAAACGACTTAGAAAATAGGACAACATGGCACAGATGAACCAAGATTGTGATGTCAGAAGATCATTGCTACCTATTGCTTCGAGAAAGGTTACAGTATGGGTGCGGTGACGCAATGTCAACTCAAAATTCTGTGCTGACTGCTCTATATAAGGATAGGTCCATGCGTAACCGCCTTTTTTGTAGAAATCTTCATGAATATGTAGGTACATCATGCGAAATTGATGATCATTATCAAGGCATTCAGGCTTGGCAGATCCGATCTGTGTAATAAATGGTCCTAGCAAACACGTTGCAAAAGTTGTCACATAATACAATGCATTAAATATACACTAAGAATGCAATGGTCTACCAAAGCTTTTGTGACGGAGATTTCTAGACTCCAGTAAATGCTTGTAAACACTAACATCATCAACAGAGTCGACTCCAGTAACACAAAATATTTTGTTAGCAATTTCATAATCATGTAGAAAATTTTCTATTAGTTGTGCAATGCCCCTAGCTGGCTCGTCTCTTGCAAAATGTTTCAATGCAATAAGTTTGTATTGCAAACAGTTATTGTAGCCTAAGTGCATGACTGTAACAAATAAATGCCTCCAATCAAAAACATCCTGTACGCAAAAGAAGACAACAAAACCACCTTCTTGGTTTGTAAATTCTTGTTTCACTAATTCCTTTTGGTGGTGCTCCTTAACGCATAACGGTTCATTTCCGCCAACTGAGCTGGATGAAGCAAACATAATTTTGTAGAACTATAAATATGCTCCCAAATCATGAATGTTGGACAAATGCTTTGTGTGTGTAGAATATATTAAAAGATTGCCTATTTGTAAGGAAATGATTTTGTTTCATAAGATAGAGGTCAAATTGGGACTTTGAAAATTTGACCTCCATCTGATCATTCACGTGCCTACCCCCTAGCCTTGGAAATGACAACTCAAGTGAAGAAATGACAAATGCTTGAGTATACTATTCTCGCATATGGTACCTGATGTTTGAAAGTAAAATAGCATCAAGTAAAATGTCTTACATCTATAGAAAACTATAAAGCTATTACTGCCTCTTGCGTTTGCCTGATTTCTCGCCGAGTTTAATACTTAAAAATTTTGATTGTTACCTATGGCATCACAATAGCTGTCGATAATTACCAATGGCATATCTCATACCGTCAGTGATTACAGACGACTTGAACTGGCCGTCAGTAATAACCGATGGTATGAGATATGCCGTCGGTGACCACCGACACTTTACCGATAAAGATGATAGTTCGTAGGCGATTACTGATGGAAACAGATGTTATCAGAATTGTCGAACATGCCACATTAAACTACTTCTGCACTAACAGAACTGCCGCATTAATTAAGTAGTTGAAATAGAAAAATTGTCACTGATGGTTTTTCTTGGCCGTCAGTGATCACTGACGGTTTTTGCTGTCGTCAGTAACCTTTGGATATATCAATCCCTATATCCTCATTTTCGCATAGCGAACCTTACTCGGGCATATTTTTCCCTTTCCCATGCGCGCTGTAACATTTCCAGATCCTGTAAAATTGTTTAATGCTCAGAAATGAAAATGAAGGAAGTTCATGCAATGTATAAAAGTGAGACGCTCGACCCTGGATCCTTCCGAAACGCACTCCATCCAGTACATCCTTCAACCTTCCAAATCCTTTCACGTCCTTCTGGGTCTGCCGTCCGAGTGTCAGTCCCTCACGGCCCTACCTGCATGTCCCCTGCCGTGCGCCACCAGTGCTCCCGGTCTTTGCTCAACCATGCCCGCGTGCCTTCCTCCATGACGTCCCCCACCCCGTGTGCGCCTCGGTCACGTCTGCCTGCTGCCGTACTGGTGGCCGACCCACTCGGCCGTGCACGCACGGTCCACCGACGCCCTCTTCGGCCTTGCCCGTGTGCTCCCCTCTTGGCCCTCTTGTGCACCCTTCTTGCGCCTCTGCCTTGCCCACGAGCGGCCTCACCCGACGTGTCACATGCGGGGCGTGTCACTCTCCCCTGCCCATTTCGGCGACGCCCTCGTCACCGTACGTCTTCATAAGCCTGACGAGAACTCCGTCCCCTGACAAGCTCCATCGTTCCCAAGCATGCGACCTCAGCGAGGCTCGTCCCCTCGACTTGCCGTGTCCATCTCGTAGCCGCACTTAGTCCCTCATCAACGGGATCATTGGCGCCTTCTCACCCGGCATCCTTCCAGCCGGCTCGCTTGCCGTCCCCTCAACGGCATCTTGCTGGGCCGTCACCTCAACGGCCTCCTCAACGCGCGCCGCTCCTCCAACGGCCCTCACCATGTGCGCCGTTCTGACAACGACCCTCTCCACGCGTGCCGTTTTCTCAGCGGCCTTCAGCGCGCACGCCGTTTCCTCAATGGCGTCTTAGAGTGGAAGAACGTAACGTCCACTTGGGGCAGTCCCTCATCCCGTGTGCCCCCATGCACACGAAGCACGTACCCATCGGTGCGCGCCTCGGGTAGTCCACGCCCGACGTACCGGCCCTCATCCCAGCCCCCATGCTGGTCGCTGTCTTGTACATCGTCAAACCATTGCACAGCTCCTGACAAAGCTTGTTGAACTAGGCTTGGATTGTTGCCACCGAATCCAACACCCATCCCTCCAACGCGGCCTCCTCTTGTTGGACCACGTCATGCTCCGCCTCAAGTGCTTCGGCGTTCCTGGCACAGCCTCTTGCCATGCTCTCACGACGGTGCCCCCATATCTTGCCATCAAGAGGAATGGCCTCTCGTTCCCACTCGTCTGTGCCCACCTCCAGCTGGACGTCCCACATTGCGGGGCCAAATACGTCCCTCATACTAGACATATCGACCACACGTCGACCCCGGCTCAACCTTGCTCTGATACCACCTGTCACGCACTTATCGTCTCCAACGATATGTAGCGCGTGGCCTTAGCGTTGTCCCTCGTTCGACCGTTGTAAACAATGCTAAGTTAGCCTTTCACTCCTCGACCGGTGCTAGCACACCGTACTAGGCAACTGGCTCACACACTCAGCAAGAATGCACCCGACGTTAGCTAGGAATGCTAACCGTTCTATATACACTTGTAGAACGATGTTACAATGGTTGGTGGACTCTACACTTGCCTCACTCTAAGGCCCCAAGGCCCTCACTCTAAGTTGTAGCCTCAAAAGGTTGAGGGTATATGTGTTTTATTATAAACTTTATTTACTGATAAGTATATAGGCTTTGAGCAAGCTTTTTAAATTGTTTTCCTTTATTTCTATACCACAAAAGTTGCCAAGCATATCTCTTAATGATGGAATTCAGACAAAAATGTTATGTTGGTAATGTGGGGGAAAACATAGAATCCAAAAATTACTGACTATTGTGCAATTTATGTGAAAATGTGCGATTAAATTATAATTCAAGCTACTAGGAATTACTCTTCGTTGAAAATATGCCGCAAGATATATCTGTTCAATATTAATTGTATCATTAACTATTGCTTTAAAATTTTTCCACCCTTTGACCTCATATTACCCATCATTCATTCCATGTTTTATTTGTAGTGAATCAAATACATAAGACTCCAAATTAAGTCCAACATGGATTGTCTAGCACCCTGAGCCATCATGCCATTTTTTGGTGAACAAATTATATATGATTGACTTTGGTTGGGAATGATTCTAATATGGGATTTTTTACATTATTAAAATTCCTATATTAATATTAATTTTGTTCTAAGGACCATAATAAATAAAGCGCATCGTGCCAGTAGAAATTTTGGATGGCCTAATAGAGCTCAAGATGTGCACGATATAATATATGATTATTTGTAGATTTTTTGGAATGTGCTCTGTTCATTATTTTCAAATAGTATACTAAGCTGGCCAAGCTGATTAGTGGATTTCTCCATTCTATAAAATTGAAACAAAAGTATTCATAAATTACATTACATTACATTACATTACAGTGTTCTATATTTGTAAATGTGGATTAAGTTTTTATAAGAAACCGTAGATGTGATTGGCCATTTGATTAAAGTTATCGACACTTGTGAGTTTCATCATGTGACTTTTCTGTATTGTTGATTTTATTGAAATTAATAAGCGTGTTTCATTGTACAGTTGAAATGGCTTTTGATCATTCGTGGATGTATCCTCATAGAAAAAATGGACTTGTGTCTGGTAGTTTCATTGCCAGTGTAGAAAGTTTCATAAAATTTGCACTTTCACAGCTAAATATTGTGGACCAGATAAGTTGTCTATGTAGGTATTGTCGCAACAAGAAATACTTCGGAGTGGAAGATGTAAAATGTATCTGTATAAGGAAGGATTTATGCCAAGATACACCAATTTTACAGCACATGGTAAGCCATGGCCAGCTAAATCATATGGTTTGGGCGAGTCATCATCTGGCTTGAACGAGTCATATGCTTCACATTGCTCAACGACTAACAATCTTAACACTTTGTTCATAGATGCAATGGGTCCTAAAAATCGCAAATCATCAACAACTAGGGAAATATCCAAGCATACAGATGGTTCAATTTCGTATGCAGTCCATGAGGATCGTTGAGTAATAATCTTTTTAATATTCTACAACGATATTAGTTGTCATAATTGTGGAAACTTACCACTTTTAGATGATGTAAATGTTCTGTGGATGATGCAGGTATATAACCATAATGAAGTTCTACCAACAGGGATAGAATTTTTTCTCCACACGCACAAGAAAAAAGATGGCAACTTTGTGGATACAAGGTCCAACAATGCTGATGTAAGTCTATCTTAACAGGTTTTGTTCATAAATTATATAACATGTACTATTATAAAATACTATTTAACTACTTAAGGTTGTTTATGAAGTACTAAATCCTAACTTTTCTAGGATCTGTTATTTATGAATTATGCATATAAGTTCCATTTTGATTCCCACAAAATGCCTTGATACTTGAATGGAAATTAGATTATGGTTTACATTTATTTACAATATGCAACATCCCAATGATGTGAGCGAAAGTGTCAGTCAAGTTAATTAGTCCCAGAGGATCGGTAGGGTGTATAAAGTCTCAACTTAATTCACCAAAGCTGAAATCCCTTTCAAGGGGTGATATATCATATATTATCACTTCCAAAGTGCAATTCGTAAGCAACTTTCAGATAGAACTAGATGAATGTTCTGCAAGTGCAGAGTTTGTCAATTACCAAGTTGAAATAGAAAGGAAGAGGCCATTTCAAGGTTGAGATGCTTAACTTATTCCGTTCATTCCTCTTGTGTCAGTTGCCTAAATAATATAAATACCACTTATTCATAATGTACCTAGCTATAGCAAGAAGGAATTGAATGTTGATTTCTATGCTCATTGTACAAATGTCAATATTTTGTATAGGAGGATAGATTTTGTGTTACGAAATTATGTAATTAAGCATTAGGATTTAGGAATTAGGCGGAGGGCATAATGGAATTACTGAAAGCCTATATTTATTTTCAAGTTTACGAATTGATTATAGTGATATATGGCAATACGCAATATCATGCATTTGATTATAATGAACTTATGGGCTTAAATTATATTGGTACGTAAAAGTCAATTACAGGTTTTGCTTAATTGTTTTCTATTGAAACTTGTGGAACAATTGAGTTAATAGTTATATGTCATCCATCTGAATTATGAATCCCAATATCAAAAAGGCAAACAGAAAGAACGGGAAGTAAAGGCTTTAAACCAAAAGGAGAAAGTTGTTAGCACATTGTAATGTATTTCTTTTGATCATATAGTAACCTTCTATTAGAATATGGGTTGTTTTTTTGAGATCGTTTTTACATATAACATTCAATGTAATATTGTGCTTTTTGTTCTAAATTATTTAATTCTATTGTGAATGACTATTGTACTCCAAAACCCTAGACTTGTACCTATAAATAGGGGTCTTGGATTTCATAACGATACATGCAATTCTTGAGTTTTCTCTCTACTTTTCTGTCTACTTTTCTATATTATTTCATCTAATTTATAATACATTATCAGCACGAACAGCTGTTAGTTTCTTTCTTTCTTTTCTTTAGACATGGGTTTTCTTCTTTTTTCCTCTCTTCTGTCGAGAGCATCGGTGATTTCATTGATCCTTTTTCCATAGTCATATGCACACCAGATCATGCATGGTTGTAGTTAATTATTTTCTTTTATTATGTAAACCACGCACAGATAATTTTTTTATTATGTATGTTTTCTTTGGATAATTAATTTTTGTGTCGTATTAGTTGAAATCCTCTACCAATTTTAATAGGTAGATGGTTTTTAATTTGAATAATTTACTAATTTAATAGTAAGATTATTTTGAATTTGACAATAGTGTAATTTGTCAATTTAATGATAAGATTATCCCAAAGTATTATGGTATAAAAAGCCAAACACATCATCCTTTTGCTTTTATCACATATATAACTTGATCTCAAGATATTAATTTGATTCACAAGTCTTTACGTGCATATATAAGGATGGAAAACCAAAATTCAATTTAATGAACTTTTGGCATTCAATTCTTTATGTCATGCTATTTTTATTTACGATAGAAAAGAGATTCTGAACTTTCTCCTGATTGGTTCTCTTTTTTGAAATAATTGTGGCAGTCTATTATGGATGAATGTCAATATGAAAGCCACTATTTACCTTATTTTTATCATTTTTTATTATATTCTAGTCACGATATAAAAAACTTTTATAGATCCATGCATCATAACTGATACGTTGTTTATTGGATAATGTTTTAAGAATTTCACATGATTATCCCCATATGTTACTATATTGATATTTATGGGATTTAGTATTCTATCACATGAATAATCTTAAAGATTACTATGATTGCATTATAGTAATTCTTGAAGAATTAAAATAATATCTAATTAAATATTCCAGAAGAATATGATTAGCTCTGTAATTGCCCTTATATGTGTAAATAATTATGATTCCCTGAAGAAGCATAAATTCCATCTTTATAGATATTCTTAGATAATATTGATATAGAATGTTTCATTGTGTTCTCGAAGAATCACAACTTATTTTTTGTTAAAAATGAATTCTAGTAGAATATAGTTTGTTTCCGAAATTATGAGATTTATTTACTATTGATTATGATTTCCTGAAGAAAACACAATATTTATTTTGAAAGAATATATTATATAATCCTGAAGAATCATACTTTTCATTTTTATTTATCATTATTATTGTTATTATTTGTGTTCCATTAGATTAGATATTATTCATATTATTTAAGTTAGATATACGTATTTATTGTATATATTAATCGTTACAATTGAGCGAATATGGGATTGGCACAATTTATTGTTATATTTCAGTTAAATATTGCTTATTCTTGGAAAACAATATCTATACTAAATATTTCTGAAGAATATTTAGTTATTGCTCTGGAAGTAACAATATTTTAAATCAATACTAACTAATAATAAATAGTTGATATTGCTCACAAAGAGTCAGTCGTTGTATGATTTAAGTTAGTGAAACAGTTTATTGATTATTCTTGGAGAATAATATTAGCACTAGTACTATAAGATAATATTATTTGTTCCAAATGAATAAATTGTTGCAAATTTTAAGATTCTAGAAGAATATTAAACTACTCCAGCAGTAGTAGTCGTCTAAATAATTAAATATGAAATCTATTGTTCATGGAGAGCAAATATGTATGCAAATTTAAATTTAAAATTAGAATTCATTGCTACTTGAGAAAGTGACAACAATTTAGATCGAGTATGCTCCCGAAGAGCTAATTTGGTATAAATTATATCTGACAAACCTTGGGGGTTATTCTTGAAGATCTTTTATAAAATCCAAAAGATTTCATTTAAATCTAAACTGCAGATAAGTTTTGTCTATGTGAATTATGAACAAAAGAGGTTTTCATGACTTTGAATTCTATAAAAGTTTTATCTGATCAGTTTCCTTTCATTGTCATCTATCTCATACACCAATGGAGTACATGGGTGAGTTTATTAAAGTTCATATGCTCTTACCATATTTTTGTGATGCTTATTTTGGATAATTAGTTATGTAGGGATATTTAAATATATAATATATGATTGTTTAATTTATTATTAGTAAATTATCATTTTATATTTGTCTTATTTTCCTGAAAAATTATGATTCCTTAAATTTGTCGATGATTTAGAAGATTGTTACATATAAAATAGATTTGCCCTTAAAAGTCTAATAATAGAAAATAATATATTATTAATTGTATTTTCTTAAGAATTACTGCATTTAGAATTCTAATAATGATCTTGAACATTATTACATTGCATTTTGTTGTATATTTCGAATACATGTAATTTTGTTCCTATTATTATGATTTCCAGAGGAAAGAAAAATGTCTCACATTTATTAATAATCTGAAAGATTATTATAATGTAAAATAATATTTATTTTATAGAAAGATCACAATTATATCTCATATTCTAGAAAAATATGGTAGGCTCTAGAAGAGTCATGAAACATATTATCTATTAAATTTCTTGAAGAAATACCATAAATATAATATTCTAGTTGAATATGTTGTGCTCTTGAAGAGCACAATATGTGAGATTTATTATTATGTTTTCATGAACAAATGCACAACACATTGATATTTTAGTTAAATATTATATCATCAAAGTGAAAATTATATTACGTTTGATATTTCAATAATTCATTTTATTAAAATTTAATGACTTTAAAGAATGTCAGACTATTGCTCTTGAAGAAGTAACAGCTTATCTGGATTGATATTACTCCAAAAGAGTAGATCTATATGAATATCTAAATTGTAATAGTAATTTATTGCTTTGAAAATTGTGATTACTATGAGTATTTTTTAAGAATATAGAATCCTAATAATTCTAAGATTTCAATTGATTTGATATTCATAAATTTCTTAGTTGAAATCCTAGGGATTTCATGAATATATCTTGTTAAGAAATATTTTATCGTACTAGAAGTACAAATCTCGACAAATATCACAAGTAATATAATAAATGTAGTGATACTTCTGAATGGACTTTGACATAAATCCTGAAGATGACATGCTTTAAAAAAAATTATGAGCAATCATATAAAATCTCAAAGATTTTATTAAATATAATGAGCTAGAAGGTTCAATTATTATTTGAATATTCTTGATAGACCGGAAGTTTTTTTTATTTGGCATGACCGGTTTGATCATCTCAGTTTTTTTTTATAATGAAAATATTGAGAATAATTTGAAGAACTGGAAGTTCTTTAGATTTTATGTATCACTTGTTTTCAAGGCAGTTTGATAGGCAGTTTGATTACAAAAATATCACTAGCTAAATTTGGAACTAAGTTTTCAAATGTATCTAAGAAATATTTAGGAGTGAACCATAGGCCCGCTCACCCTCCATGTAGACCATCTAGATATCTATAATTTGGATCCACTAGAGGTTACATGTGTCATATTACTCATAACCTGAGGTTTATGAGATTATTTGCTTAATTTATTGATTATGAGTAAAGTTATAGTTATAAAATAAAGGCATTTGTGTCTTGCTAGTGAACTTTATCCCAAAATTATTAATGATTTATATTTTGGTTGGGATATTTGATTGCCTATGGTGTAGCAAAACCCTTGGATATACCTCAAGTCATTTGCTATACTATTTAATAAGAATAATCATTTGTGATTGAGTGAAATCAACATTTCATAGGTAGTATGAATATTCTCAGTAAAATTTTCAAATATAAAATTATATAATACTTCTTTTTATAGTTGGCTTACATTCTGAAGCTTCCTTTCACTAGATGTTATAAATGCGATTATGTATAATCGCACCACCACACAATTTATATGTGTATTTTTGAATGCTGAGAATACATGTTCAGGTTTGAAACCTTTACATAATATTTATTTTTCATCCCCGAATGATGATCTATTACGACATGATTTGTCGATTTTTGCTTCATTTACTAAGTCTTCTCAGCATTGGGGGGGAGAAATTGATAGTTGGTAACAAATATATAAAATGCGTGTTTGTAATCCTAGAATAATATAACACAAACATGAAGTTTGCAAGGTAGCTTGCATTGCATATTATTGACTGTATGATTACCAACAATATATACCAAATTAAAGGCTCCAACTTAAAATGATATAAAATTCTATAAGAGGTTTTGAGCATTAATGGCATGCTTGAAGTATGATGTGGTCGATTCCAAACTAACTATCTGGAACTAAAATATGGAGCAAATATTTTATATGATGGTCGTATTGAGGCATAATATTCTTCAAGAGTATATAGACATAACTAATCACAAAACCTTGAATAGGTTCAGGTACCTGAAATTAGTAAAATAAAAGAAATCTCAAAGTGTTATGTCTACAATGAGAATCAAATGAAATCAACAAGAAATAGTTGTTGACGATAAATAAATGTTAATGAGCTCAATGATTGTGAGGATAATGAATTAATTTTTCATCAAAAAATTTAATGACATAGAATATTGGCCAAAACAAATGGATGCAATCTAGTATATTGCCATATGTGAAGACCAACAGTCTATTCATTTGAAAATATATATCATGTCAATAAAATATCAGTAGGTACTTATGGAGATGTATCATTAAATATGTGGTGGTACATTTGAAGTATGAAGTTTAGTCAAATATATAAAAATATCATAAATATGGTATGATCCCCGAAGGATTTGATATTCTTGATGCACATAAAGAGCTGAAAGTTCTTGTATAAATTGCCAATATAGATATAGAATTTACGCACCATATTTTTTTTCCTTGACTGAATTTTTCCCACTAGGTTTTTTATCTTTTATATCTTTGAACAAATTTTTAGCATTTTAAGACTATCTACAAAATAGGAATATACTAAAGCACAATTTTAATATTAAGAAAAATGTAATTAATAGTGTTAGAAATGTAAAATTTAATATTATTTCCCTAATATACTATTTCATTTATTAAATATTTCATTTTAAATAATACTATTTTATCGATTAAAATATACATTAAATAGAGTTATAAAAGAAGATTAATACTACATCCGTCCCATAAAAATATGCACATATCAACTAATCTTGTGAATTAGGAAATATGAATTAATGTAGTTGGAAATATAAAATTTATATTTAATTCCCTAATATACTCTTATTCAATATCAATTCAATTTAATACACTGTAAATTTATTAATAGTTAGACTAAGGGTTTATTTAAAAAAGAAATTAATTGTTCAACCTTGTTTATGTAAATGAACTATAATATTGGACAAATTAAAATAGAAAGTAGACTATATTTTGGAACAGATAAAAAAAATTGGACCAATTTTATGAGACGGAAGTAGCATGAAAATAATTAAATTTGTACAATTAATAATTATGAAAGTTTCATAAGATAATATAATGAGTTTAATTCAGTCTTAAATTTTCTAGGATTATTCTAATTGTATAGATAAATTGACATATGCATTTATAGAACTAATGTGAAATTATAAATTCACTCCATATTGTGGACTAAAAGAAATATAAAATACATAGATAAAACTATAATTTTACTTGATATCTGTAAACTTATTTATAAGCTCGTATGTATATGTAGCGTTATGCAATTTTTTACTAGTATGAATTTTTTTTTTGCGTTTGTATAAATAAATATATTTGTGGAAATTAAGGAAAGATTTGGCGAATTTAAACATAGTGCTTAAATACATGTTTAATGTATTATTATATTCACTTTTTAAAATATGTAATTTATTTAATATTATTGGTTAACAATTTAACATTGCTTATCAGATATGTACCATAATAAATGTACCTGCTTGATATTGATTCAGTGAATTGTCTAACAATTAAATAATAAAATCCTTAAAAAAATGTTGCATAATTTCAGAATAATTATTTTTACCATAATACATATATCCACTCTATACCTATTCATATGAAAAATTGCAATGTAGATATGAGAATATCTAAATTACAAACATAAACTATGAATATATATATATATAAAAGATTTTGCTCTTCAATTAGACGAAGATTATGGTGTTATCCAAAAGGTATTACCTTATTAAATCCTAACAATAACTTTAAGAGAGTACTAAGGTGTCACCCAAAGAAGACATTAAAAGAAAAGGATTTCTTTCCTTAGTATAAATTTCAAAATTATAGAAAGGAAAGTCTGAAAATTATACTAAGAATCTAGAAAATCCGATAAGATAGTGATGTGAGTTTTAGAAGGGGAGGAAGTTTAGGTGAAATTGAGTTCTAATCAAAGAAAGGAATGTGACGATTTTCATAGAAAGTGATAAGGGAGGGAGATGTGTCAACTGGGAAATATCAGATAGAATGCCAGACAAGTTGGCTATTAAATCAATTTTGTGCCAGACAACTGTAGTATTATATAATAATCAAAGAAAGGAATTTGAGGATTTTCATAGAAATGGATAAGAGAGGGAGACAGTGGCGGAGCCAGAAATTGTAACTTGTCGGGGAGGACGACAAATGCATGTTAACTATTATTTTCATTGTTAAATAATGTAAACGTTGTTATGCCATGTGTAAAGTTAATATTAGCCTTAAATTAGTTCTAAATATTTTATAGATCAACGTTTAAAGAGAGGTGAATCAAGAAATGAAAAGTGAAGATGAAGAAAATTAAAAACATACAACCATAATTGTATTTCATCATCTTCTTGATCTTCTCTCATGAATTTGAATCTGAATTTGAATTTGAATTTGAGTTTGAAAGTTGCCATTTTGCCACAATCCATCCCCTCCTCCTGACCCAAAAAGTAAATTTCCTAAGGGAAATCTGAAATCGTACAAACTACTAATGAAGGGAAGGAATAGGGTTGGAATATGAGTATTTGGGTATTTGAGTAGATCGGAATAAAGTCCTACCTATAAGTCCTAAGTGTTGAAATTAGCTTTTAAAATAAATACGATACCCTTAAAAAAAATTGCGGCTCAATATGTAACTAACACAAGTTTTAAAATTTGAAAAAATGGGTCTCAAACAAGCATCAACCCCATTTCCCTTCTTCTCCACCAGTGTCGTAGCCAGCTTCCCATGTCAATGCGGTCATATTTTGATATTGTGAGTCATCAGCAAAATTCTCACCGATAGTGTGTGTAGTTGAAATTAAAATTTCTTACCAATATGCAATTAGATTGAGTGAAAAAAAACATATATTAAAAATAATCAATAATTGTTTCTTAAATAGAAATTTTGGAAGTTAAGTAATAAAATTATACCTTGTATAGATGTTTTATGAAGTGGAAAGAATTAGAAAAGACCCAAAATATATATATATATATATATTTGTAATTCGTCTTGTCAAAAATTGAAAAAAGAAGAGAAAAACAAAAGGAGAAAAGGAAAATAAAGAAAGGGGAGAGAGATGTACGCGGGGTAATTCTATTGGGCCCAAGAAAAGACATTTAATTTTCAAAAGCCCAAACGTGTAATTATGCCCTTCTTCTTCTTCACTAATTCTGAAATAGGCTAAAGCCTGAAACCGTTCCAGATTCCTTTTCAGGCAAATTGCAATTGATAGCTAGAGTCTTCTTTGTCACAAAAATTTCTTCCAAAATTTAGTGTGGTCGTACTAGCTCCGCTCATGCTCTCCACAAACGATATATCTATAATCTACATTATAGAATGGTTTCAAGCTAAAAATTTCGAACTTCCAAAAATTTGTTGCAGGGACAACCTCCGTTCTAGCAAATAAGGTTGCAGGGGTTGGTCGCCCCCATGCTCCCCTTGTAGCTCTGCCTCTGGAGGGAGATGTGTCAGTTAGAGAAGTATTAAATAAAATGCCAGACAAATCAGCTATAATGCCAGACATAGTGAAGAGAATGGAAAATTTCAGCAATTGCACCAGACAAAATTAATTTTGTGCCAGATAACTATAGTATTATATATTATTCTAAATCTTCACCCGTGTGTTGCACGGGTAGATCTCTTAAGAAATTTCATATATACAATGCACCATAATTGTATTTGTCATGCTTAATGTCGTAAAGAAACTAAATGAGCAAATATTAATTAATACATTATATAATAGCATAAATTTTGTTTTACTTACACGCATGCATGTTATTATATATGTATATAGACAAAATAAAATTTCTGTGTATAATAATATTATATATATGTGGTCGCGTGTTGAATGCGCTAAAGTGATAAATACCTTACTGCAGTAAAATTAAAAGAATTCGTAGAAGCAGATAGTAAGGGTTGAACCCACAAAGAACGTTGGTTAATTCAAAATATTTCACGTCAACTAGCGATAAGAGGGTTTTTATGAAATTGGACTAAAAGTAATAAAAATCAAAGAAGAAAGCAAATAACTAATATTCACAAAAAAAAGTAAGAAAATAAACGTTAATTCCAGTTCTTGATTCAGTTGTACAATTTACATAAAAAGATAGTAATCAATAACAACGTCGTTCCTACTTTTTTGTAAAACTATCAACTTTAGGCAACAATAAACTCTACTACCTGGATTTTCCCTTAAGTGTGTCTAATTAAAATAAGTTCTTCAATAAGA
The DNA here is from genome assembly GCA_963692815.1 of Nyctanthes arbor-tristis. Lineage (NCBI taxonomy): Eukaryota > Viridiplantae > Streptophyta > Magnoliopsida > Lamiales > Oleaceae > Nyctanthes > Nyctanthes arbor-tristis. Next base: position 69,617 of record CAVNYN010220167.1, read on the forward strand.
CCTAATTATTTGGACAACTTAGAATAAACTATCTAGATTTAGAACAACGATTGCATGTAAAATTAGGAAAATAGTTAATCAAAGCAATAAATTCACAAGCTCGATCTATTTAACTTAGGTTGTGTTATCCCTAATGATTAACAATCATTAGTTGCTACTAGAATTAGGAGAAATAACAATTATGGATTGAAACCTCAACTTTAGCAATAGAAAACCAGTTGCTCAACGTACTAGGCCTAAACCAGTCAAATAATGAACATTCATAAATATGAAAAACAGAATGACACAAACAATTTCACAAAAGAGTAAGAAATAACGTTACTAGAATTAACTATTTAATTAAAAGCAAGAAGTAGCAACATCCCCTTGAACTGGAGCAAGAAAGAAGTTAGCCTCATGTGCTTACTCGGGAAAATGTTCCTCCAAACTTCTTGTTGATGTAAACTAAATAATAATATGAAGTTGAGTACTATATCTAAGATATGACCCCTTTGTATAAGGTCTAAAAACCTAAGAATAAGAGTAAAAATCGTGTACAAGGTATGTCGTAAAAAGAACTCTAAGGAAACAAGGAAAATCAAAAGAAAATCTCGCGCAACGGGGCTGTGCGGCCGCACAAGGCGATCTGCTAAAAATTGTCCTCGGTGTGGGTGCACCATCTAGCAGTGCGCCCACACCGCTATTTCTGCCTGTTTCAATTGTGTTAGTGCGCAACTAGTGCGGCCACATGAGGATTTAGTATTTTTTCTTTTCTTTCGGCCCTTCATGTTTTGTTGCTCAACATCTTGGTCCCCGAATTCTAAAATTCTTGTAAAACATGCCCAAACTTGATTCTTTTAGTTTTTTTCCTTGACCCTATAACAAATAAACAAACCATACATAAATAATTATTTTAATCTAATAGAACACATAATAAACTATTAGTATAGAGAAATTAAATAACCTAATAAAGCACCTATCAATCTATATATGCTTTCTTAATATTTTTCATATGGTCATTGCAATTAATTAAAACTTAATCCCAAATATATAGTCCAATTTACTTTTTCACAAAGATTAAAAAATGTGTTAGAAAGAAATATTTTGTAATTTTGTAATTTATCTATGTTTAGTGAGTAGAATTCAAAATTGATAGTTATAACTAAAGTATTAAAAAGGAATAGATTTGCAAAAAAATGCAAGTTAGACTTTTTAATATAGAAATGTGACCATATATGTGAAGACCTTTTAATATAAAAAAGGAACCATATATGTGAGGCATCCTAAAAAATGAAGATGAGACCAAATAATCTAAATGGAGGGAGTAATTTTTTTCGGAAGTTCTTTTTCTTCTTATAAATCTCATCTCTCTTTGTTCACAAAGTTTCCACTAAAATTCATTGTTATTCTTCGTCAGATTAAAATATTGATGTATGAATTAAAGGTTGATTAAGAATCAATTAGTTTTCGACCCGCGCATTACCCGGGAAGGTAAATTCCTAAGGTTCCATATTAAAAAAAAAAATTCATTACCTAAATTACAAAAAACAATGAATTGTTACAATAATTAAGTCAAATGAAATAATAACATGAATCCAATCAATATTTTACGGACTTCACATCTATGATTTGGTATCTCGTCCAATAAGCTAATAAAATCATGAATATCATTAATACTCAAATGCTACACGAGTACAACTCATAAGAATTGTTTCACATAAAATGTAGTTTAAATTTTCATTTAACATGATATACGAATAATGACTTATAAGTGCAATTTCGATGATGACTGCGTAATGACTAAAAAATTATTTGTGGAACATAAACGATATATAAACAAAGAGTAAAAAAATAGTAAAAAAATAAATTATTTACATCCTCGACAACCTAATCATGGCAACAGAAATGATATAGAAACAAATATTAAAAAAATAGTCACGAAGATTTTCAAGTTAAATCATAGATGCTTAAAAAATAAATTTTAGCAATATATTATTATGACAAAATTACATTATCTGTCTTTCTATTGGTGTGACGTAAAATAAATGGATTTTTATTGCCAAAAAAAAAAGAATAAATAAGTAGATTCGCTCCAAATTATTCTAAAATAAGTTTGAGTTTCTATATTATCAAGGACTCTAGGAAGGAAATTTTGAAAATCAAACAAACATAAGTAATAAATAAATAAATAGGGATAATGCTAGATAATTAGTTTATAATGCCAAATAACTGCAAAAGCGAGAAATATTTTCTAACTGCTCAGACAAAATTACAATTTTACCCAACAACTGTGGGATTATAGATGATGTTAGATCTTCACTCGTGCATTGCACAGATAGAACTCTTAGAAAATTTCGTACATAAAATGTACCATAATTGCGCTTATCATATTTGATGTCGTAAAAAACCTAAATGAGCAAATATTAACTAGTACATTATATATTAACATAAATTTTATTTTACTTACAGACAGGCATATGATTATGCATGTGTGTAGACAAAATAAAATTTCTGTATACAATAATATTTTATATATATAAGACACACATACTAGTGGGAGTACGTGCTACGCACGAAGCCCGTGTTCATACTCAGGAAAATAACTCAAATCATCTAAAAAGTGACTTATGCATGTATCAAATATATGGCCAAGCAACTTATGTTAAAATACTGATTGAATAAACAAAGTTGATGAATTAATCAAAATAAACATGGGAGTGCAGTTAGTAACTATGTTGTGTATCAACAAAAAATTCTCCACACTTAACTCCAATTTACCCGAAGATGATCTATAGAAAGTTGAGACGAAACAGAGTTCAAATTTATTAACAACTCTAAAAAAAAAAAAAAAAAAAAAAAGAACACTGAACGAAGAAAGTAACTTCAAGTCTTCAACCAAATGTCTATAAATGGTTACCAACATCTATTTGGTTATTTTCCCCAATCCAATCAACCTGGAAATGAAAAGAAAAATGAGAGATCTCAGACACAATATAGCCCAGAAACAAACATGGCTTGAACACTATAAAAGAAGAAACAGAAAAAAGCTAAAAGTTTTCAAAATTACACAGTTGAGTTCTAGGACTGTATATCAAACATACAAAAAGAGTCCAAAAGAAGGCTATAACAGATGCATACTTGTCCAGGGGATGCTCCTTCTTCAAAATAGAATTAAGGCCTGCCACCCAAGGAAAAAAGGGGGAAAAAAAAAAAACACGATAAAAAAAACCTATAAAAAAGCAGACAACTCTTGCAGCATGTTGTTGAAGTGCAAACTATGACAAAAAAAGGTATTTAAAAAAAAAAAAAAGCATAGCAATAAATAAGACAATCAAAATTCACATTCCACTGACATTTTGCATGGTATATTTCTACTTATAAGGTCAAAAAGCAACTACCCCACGCTTTACTTCCAAAAACTTCACAAAAGAACATAAGGAAATACAAAGAGTCAGAAAATGGAAAAAACAAATTTAGTAATAAAGATCTTCCAATATATATATATATATATATATATATATAATATCTTTGCTTACACAGGGGAGTTAGTTAGAAAATTCAAGCTCTGTGCCTACTGGTTGTGAAATTGATTGTACACCCGTAGCACACCAAATCAATGAACACATCAATCAATTTGGATTATTCAATTCTTTTCTAACTATTGTGTAAAGAACTGCAAATAGACAGATCATAATTGACTTTGGAGTCTATCATGGCATTGACACTGTGACCTATGATATACAGTTATAGTAAATTCAACCATTTATCGATTGGCTGCTGGAAATTTAGATCAACGTAGAAACAGAGAAGTAAAATCATAGAACTGTAAAATAGACATAAAACAATGTATTAATTTGATGAACTTATAATAATCCTCTATGTATAATAAAGGGCAAATGATAATGTCAGTTGACTTGTATGATGATTATATATAAACTCATACTATTTTGTTAGCGAAAAGTAGTTTAAGCAATAATTTGCTGTAATAAGAAAAGAACATAAAACAGCTCATTTTTTCAAGTAAAGAATATACGGAATGTGTAGTAAATAAATGTCGCTACATGCTTTGCCGCTCTCTTTAAAAGTCATCATCTTACTGACAGGATTAATCCATAGTAACTCAAAAAAAAATATTTAATTAACCTAATTAACTAAGCTAGTGTTAATTTAGCCACATTATTTCTATATCTGAATGCATGCTTAATTCTACGATAAAAAAAATTTTAGAAGTTGGTTCTTTAAATTAAAGAGGATTGCGGGTTTAAAGAGCCTACAAGCGATGATCTTATATCATAACTCCGTACCATATAAATAAGAGTTTTACAAACTACGCATATGGTTCTTGTTAAATATTGTTTATCTCTATTCAAAGAATTAAATGAATTGATTCTTGAAAATTTTCATACTTTTGAAAAGTTTAACGTTTCTTGGAATTAACATGATACTCTTCTCTTAGCATTTTAATTGTAATTTCCCGATGATATTTATGGACAAAACCCTCACTCATCAGATACTTGCCCCATGAAATAAAATCATATTCTAACATTGTGGTGAGTAGAAGGCAACAAAGAGATATACTTTTGCTTTGGGTGTTGACATGTTTTGGGCCATAGATATACAACTTTCCTAAGACAGAACATTCTGTGTAACCTTTTTACTGAGACATAATGCTAGCTTAAGCCCCTTTAGGTCAATTTTTTGTTTCCACTTATTTCAAATAGACGGCATATATTCTAGACTGTATTTTATCATTTTTCGAACCATGTAAAGAAAACAAAGAATTGCAAAATACCTCACATCCGCAAATGTCAACATAAACTTTACACAAGAAAAAAAAACTCAGATTCGGTGTTACTGCCATTTAAACAAACAATCAAACACGTTGTGTGCATCAAATTCCAAAAACCCCAAGCCATACCACAACTAATTGTGATTTTTCTTTAGAGAAATCAGTGTAGATAAATTATCTAAAACGTCATCTATCAGTTTAATCCTAAACTAATTTGTTAACTATCACTTGAAATAGCAGAAAAAACACAAGGCAAATGGTCGGTCAAAGCCATTACCTGCTGGAGCAAGTTAAACACAAAAGGGAACGACTTCTGCCTACTATTTCACCTGCCGGCCGATTCAACGCTGGTACAGACACGAGCTCTTTTTCCCCCAAGAGTTCTTGCAGTTGGATGAGAGCGTAAGTCACAAACAGAACGGCAGAAATCTGGAGAAGCCCCAAGGCCCATCTAAGGAAGGAAAAAATGATAGAAAAGGCAAAATAGGAAATTGGCAGGAAAAAAAATGAGGGCATTTTCGTAAAGACACTGTTCATAGGAACACTGACCGGAGGATTCATTTCTTATATGTTATTATTAGATATATATATATATATATATATATATGCTTTCTTATGATTTTTCAAATAGTCATTCCAATTAATTAATACTCCCTCAATCTCAATTATATTCTCCACTTTATTTTTTCACAAATATTAAGAAATATATTAGAAAGACATATTTTGTAATTCGTGTTTTTAATTTGTCCATATTAAATGAGCAGAATTCAAAATTGATAATTATAATTAAAGTATTAAAAAAGGATAGATTTGTAAAGAAATACAATTTAGGCTTTTTAATATAGAAAGAGGACTATATACGTACTGCATCTTAAAAGGGAAAATAAGACTAAATAATCGGGATAGAGGGAGTAATTTTTTTGTGAAGTTGTTATTTTTTTGTGGATTTCACGTCTCTTTATTCACAAAGTTTCCACTAAAATTTATTGTTATCCTTCGTCAAATTAAAATATCGATGCATGAATGCAAGATTGATTAAGAATCAATTAATATTCAATCGTGCATTGCATGAGGAAGTAAATTCCCAAGATTTTATATTTTAAAAGAAAATCATTAAACAAATTGCAAAAAACAATGAATGATTACAATAATTAAGTCAAATGAAATAATAATAATATGAATCCAATCGATATTTTACATACTTTACATCTATGGTTTGGTATCTCTTCCACTAACCTAATAAAATCATTAGTGCTTAAATGCTACGGGAGTAGAACTCTTAAGAAATATTCTACAAAAAATGTAGTATAAAATTTCATTTAACATAATACGTGAATAATGACTTATGAATGTGTAATGACTAAAAAATCATTTGTGGAACTAAAAAGCTATATAAACAAAGACTAAAAAAAGACTAAAAAATAAATTATTTGCATCCTCTACGAGCTAATAGTCGCAACAGAAATGATATAGAAACAAAGATTAAAGTAATAGTCACAAAGATTTTTAAGTTAGATCATAAGTGTCAAGAAAATAAATTTCGGTCATATATTATTATGACAAAATTTCATTTTGTGTCTTTAGCCGTTTGTGCAAGGCAAATAAATGGATTTTTATTGCCAAAGAAAAAGAATAAATCAGTTGATTTGTTCTAAATTATTCTGAAATAAGTTTCTGTTTATATTATAAGTTGTTTTCAAATAGGTTTTGAAGTCATTCAGAAATAAGTTTTTGGTTTCCATATTATCAAAAACTCTGGGAAGGAAATTTTGAAAATCAAACAAATAAAAATAATAAATAAATAGGGATAATGCCAGATAATTAGCTTATAATACCAGACAACTACAAAAGGCGGGAAAGATTTTCTAATTGTGCCAGAAAAAATTGCAATTGTGCCAATAACAGTAGTATTATATATGACATGATATGATAACATAATATGATATGATATGATAATATGATTAGTTTAATTATTATCACTCCACAAGATTTGCTAAAATTGAAATTATCCAAATAAATGGGGTTTTTTTAAAATTTTATTTGAGAATTATTCCCTTTACTGTTTTGAGATTGTTTTTAGTTTTTCAATTTTTTAAAACACTAAAAACAAGCTTACTTTCATATTTTCAAAAACGAATTTTGAAAAAAAAAAAGGAATTTTTTTAACAAAGAAAACAAAAAATAATAAAAAATCCTTTCGAAAGTTTTTAAGCAAAACACGGTACTTAATTAAAAATACAGAAAACACTTTCTTTTGGGAATTTCAATTTCTCTCTCCTTTAATTTTACAACCCATTGCCCCTCCACCCCCAAATCAATTTCGATTGCTACGGTGCTGCTTCTCTCCATCATCTGCTTAGTTTCTTTTTCTCTCTTTTAATTTCTTTTTTCCTCATAACAAATTATATAGAAAAACATCATATTTTAATCTTGATGATGATACATTAGAATAAAATAATTTTTTTAAGGAAAGAACAAAATTATTTAATTTACTTAAAGAAAATTATTTAATTTACTTAACAAGCAAATAAATTCTCAAAATATCAAAAAGAACATATTTTCTAGTTTTGTATTTCTTAAAATAATTTTTCAAAATGACAAAGTAAATGCATTTTTAGAAATCTCAAAACAAGCATTCAAAATAGAAAATTAAAAATGATTTGAAAAATGAAAAATAGAAAACTGAATCACGAAAACAACGCAGCCTTATTGTTTTTACTATTTCCTCCATATTTTAGCTAAAAATTTAAGAGCATCTCCAAAAGGCCTTTTAAACGTTAGATAATTTCTATTGTAAAAAGTAAATGCTAAAAAATGAGTTCCAATAGATTCTTTAAATGAACTTTTCAAAATAAATAGTGGGTTTTGGAGAGCTAAATTCACAGTCCATAATTTAATGACCACAACTTTTAGAATAATACAATATAGCACCAGTGGTGCTTAATACCAGTCTAGGTGATAATCAATGTGGCGTGAAATAATAAGTAAAATTAAATGAATGAATAAAGACCCACCTAATTCAACTTATCATTTAATGACACTTTTAATATGGTGTCAAACACGAGTGGTAATAAATAGCATTACTCTAATTTTTAATATTTATTTCGTGGTTCTATAAAATCACAATTGATTCTATTGACTTTTAACAACCAAGACTATAAATATTAATTTAAAATCAAGAAATATAATAAATGCTTCTTGTAAAATGTAGAAAGAAAAAAAAATACTCCTTCCGTTTTAAAAAGATCGTTCAGTATTTTATTTTCATCCTTCCTAAAAGGATAGTATAGTTACTATATCAAACTTGTACCTAATTTTTCCTTTCAATAGTTGCCCTTAGTTAATTAAACATTTAAAGTACCTACGTACCAAATTTCAAGTGGAAAATGAATTAACCAACTCTTTTTGGTAGAACATTCAAAGTGTTCACATAATTCTACAAAATTTGAATAATTATACTCATTTCAATATTAATCACACTTTGATAATTGTACTAACTCCTAAATCATTAATTAGGTATAAGGGCTAAAATAGAAAAATATACATAAAATTAGATAAAATACACAAAAAATTAGATGTTCTAACTATATTATCTACTTATTCTTAATCCGTGTGAAAATACGTATTGTGAAAATACGTATTTTCGCAAAATTTTTGCTATTCCCTCCATCACGCAAAGACCGTCCTCTAGTTTTTTTCACACATATCAATGAATGATAGTTAATAAAATTGAAACATTAAATTTTACTTATATTTTTCTATATACACTTTTATGTCTTTTTAATTGTTTGAATACATTTTCAATACACAGATAATTGATATTACCTCCGTCCTACAAAGATAGTCCACTATTTCATTTTTGTCTGTCTTAAAAAGATAATTCACTTATCATATTGAATATATATTTAATGTTTCATTTCCATATACGCCCCTAATTAATTATTGTTACTCAGGTACCTATACATTGAAAATATTTCAAACAATTAATAACACAAAGGTCTTTGTTAAAAAAAAAAGTAAAATTAAATATTTTAATCACATTACTTCCTAATCCTTAATCTACGTAAAAATACTTACAGGACTATCTTTATGAGACAGATTATATAGAGTAATAACAAATACATTTATTAATGACATCCATTAAAATGAAGAATTAAAGGCATAGTTAAGCGGTTCGTCTATGGTGTCCTTTGGACACCATTTATGGAGTCCTAAGGGGGTATGTGACGGCCCCCTATTGGATGTGTTGGGGGCCGGTGTCCTTAGGACATCATAGAATTTCCGCATAGGTAAGTGAACTATCTTTTTTAAACAAACAAAATAGTATTCTCTTTTACACTAAAATATGAAATATTCTCCTTTACACTAGAAAGCCTGCCGGAGATGTTAGGAGAAAATAAACCAAAAATTATGCATCACAATAGTAGTATATATATAAAAATTATTTTCTTAATATTATTATATACAGACATCAATATACTACATTAACAGAAGGCTGATGGCAAAGGCTTCAAGCCTCCAACATTGACAATTGGCTATAACGAAACGGTAGTATTCATACTAAAAAATGTACTGCACAGTCAATTCACCACCGCCCAACCAATTGCTATATACACATACCTCACCTTCCAAAATCAGTCTCCAAAGAACAGACAAAAAAATTGCCCCTGTGAAACTGCTCTCTCTATTTTTTTAAATAGATAAATCATTAATATTGCTGGATCAAAGCATTAAGAAACAGCCTTAACACCCTACAATGAGATGTTAATCAGAAAGTCAGTGACTGCCATTCCCGTCAAGGAAAATCCTCAAGCTGCAGAGAGCCTCAGCTGACAGGCTGCAACACCGTAATCTTCGCTGGCGTGTAGGTGATGGTTCTGGGTGATCGACAGAAGTGAAACAAACTATGATTACAGTGAGATTGTCAAAAGTGTTGCGCCGTAGTGCCTCCATCACTAGCTCCTTGGCACATTGCTCAGGGTCATCATGTCGTCTCAGCCCCCGACGCACAAGACTAACTGCTTGTTGACTTGACATAACATCCCAGATCCCATCGCACCCCATTATCAGGAATTCATCCTCCTCTGTTAGAACCATTTGACAAAATTCTGGCACTGCAATAAGAGGTGAAGCAGAATCCCTAGGCAACTTCATGTCCCAATCCCCAAGAGCCCGAGTTACTGATAGAACTCCATTTAGATAACCATCATCGACAAACCCACCTAATTCCTCTACTCGCTTCCGCTCTGATGCGTAGTTTGGTCTATGATCTTGAGACATATCAATTGCCTCTCCTTTCCGGCAAAGAACAGCTCGGCAATCTCCCGCATTTGCTACCATTAGTAGCCTGGAAGAGAAAGTAAAGTATTGTCTAGGAACAGAAAAAAGGAACCAAAATGCTATAGAAAGGCCCACCAGATTTTATAGTTTATTATGCTCATGACGTAGATTATACAAATACTACACCCATGCTATGAACACTGTAGCTAATCTATCCAACCACCTTCATTCAAGAATAAAAGTTTCATAAATTTCATAGCAAACAGAAGGTATTCAAGGCCATTTAAATTAAAGCTTATGCTCGAAGAGGTGAAGATATCGAGAGCTGAACATGCAATTTGTTTCTGTAAAATCCAACACATCAAGAAATGAAGGGCACAAGGATTTACCTTCCAAGTACAAGAACTGCTAAAGCAGTTGTTCCCGAAGAAGTGCACACGCTACTATCATTTGCCAAAGCTACGTCTGCCAGAAGAAATCCTTTCTTCAGACAATTCTCCACCTCTAATCGAAAAGCATCATCAACTTCAGAACTTTGTGGGAAATTAGCATCTTGAAAAAAGAACTGGATTGCATTTTGTCTAACAAAGGATGCTGCCTCGGGTCCTCCATGGCCATCAAATACCTGTATGATGCAAACAGAGCAAATGAGAAAATTATTCTTCATTATAATGGAGGAGTATAAAGCAATAAAGCAAGAAAACTACTTACCCCATAGAATGCACTTGGCTTCGGGAAACTAAAGAGTGAACCCAAGTGTGCAGAAAGATCATCTATCCTTATGTGCTCATCCTCCATGTACCTTCGTGGCCCAATATCAGCAAAACTTCCAGAACGAATGCTGGGAACAAATTGCAGAATTGCCGTTTCTGGGGATTTGACATCCTAACAAATAAAGGTGTTTGTAAATTAAATTTGATCTCAATACATGAAAGATAAAATAACCATTGACTTTAACTTGAAATGTGTTCATGTATGATTGACCACTAATGAATACTGCAGAACAAAAATGACGTAATCCGCAATATTTGGAAATCATTTCTCTCATTCATTTATTCAAAAAGAAAGGATTTAGCCGGTACTGTTAATGTTTGCATATTTGGAACTCATATTCCTCATTACTGAACTCATACACTACAGATAGCTTAGGTATATCAACAAGTGATTGGAAGCTTAATTATCATCAAACTGACTTTAATTTTAAATATGCCCATGAGTGAATGAGAACTAGTTACCAACGCGGAGCAAAATCGATGAAATCCAACACTCTTATATGCAATAATAAGATAAAATCAGTTTCTTAGTCAGTACTACTAATGCCTGCATATTTGGAAGTGATTTCCCTCATGACCGTTAGTCACACTATAGATCATTTAGGCACACAAGCGACTGAAACCTTGATCAAAAGGATTCTAGAGAATTACTCCGCAAGTCTGGAGGCAAAAGATAATTCGATTTCCATGACTGCAAAGTACGTGCAGTAAGAGAACTAGAGTGAGAAGTTAAAAGTCCTTCACCAGAATCCAGCTAATCAAAGCAAGAAACCAACGGCAGACTGCGAATTCCTACTGCACAGTAACGGGTTGGAATCTCAAATGAAAGAATTTAGTGCAGAACTGGTTTTTTTAATATTGAGGGTTATAATTACTCCGAGCAAGCATATTAATTTATATACCCACAAATTCAAACCCCCCGGGGGTGGGGGGCCGCGTGAACGGATACTTATATAGTTATATTTTTCTTTATCTGAGGCTGGACAAAATTCTCCACCATTTTCTAAGTTATATGGTTCGACTTAAAATCTACAAATATCGATCCTGCTTACTAGAATCATGATTTAAGAAGTCCAGTTCATGTAAATCAATCCAATAACATTATACCTAAGTACCTAATTCCCAAATATCAAATTCAGGCAAAATATTTGAAGATCTAAGCAACTTTCACAGAGTATAACAGAAAGGTTAAAAATTAAACCAGAAGAAAAATAATATAATTAAATAAAATCATCATCGAGACACAAATAAGAGAAAACAAAGACCGGCGCAGAAAAAATCATTTACCACTTCAGAACACGGCACATCCAAAACCGGAACGCTCTTTTGAACAACAACCTCAGCTTCAGCTCCCATTTTTCCAGATCATACCACCCCAAATCGACTAACCCACTTCAATTTCTTTCTGGGAAAACGAAACAGAACGACGAATTTCAACTTTAATCAAGATCTGTAAACGATTTTTCAAGCTACAAAATGAATCAACTCTTTTCTTGAGTAATAACAATTGCTTCTGCCTCTGGGACTTTCTTGTCGACAGATTGACCAAACAGGATTCTCAGCATAATTGTTTCCTTTTATAGTAGAACAAAAATAACGATGATTGATGAAGGTGTGAGGGGAGACCGGGAACCGGCGTAAGTTTCAATAGCAGGGGTGTCGATGGACACGTGCCTGTTGAAAGAACCAAATTGGATTCTTCAGTTCACACGTAAATGGTTGATATGAGACTGAAGGGTTCGGTCGATGGACACGTGGAGGTGAGCAGCGGGTTCGGGTAATTTGTGGTGGCGGGGCAGGTTGACGCATGACTTTTGAAGACGCGCGAAGGCCGTTTCCTACTTCGGCTGTTAAAGTTTGACAAGTAAACACCGTTGACTTTTACAGCCACCAACAAAATTGGCAAATAAAAAAAGAGGAAAATATATAACATTATTATTAATAACTATTAAAAATTTTCTTTTGTCCGTGCAGACATGAAATACGTGTCATACATTCAGACTACAAGTGTGTAGGGCTTATAATTTAAATATTTGACACATATGTATGTAAGATAAATAAAATGTCCACTTATAGGTAAAATAAAACTTGTGTGTTATTATTTATTTGGGACAATTTCTAAAATTACCAAATTCAAAAAAACAAGTTCAAATATGACACATTTACAAAACTTATGCAAAAATGGCCATTTTTGAATAAAATTGCATTATTACACTTAAGCAATAATTTTTCTTTATATCTGTATATCTCTATAATTTATCTATATATCTCTACAATTATAATTATGAGTACTGATTCTTGATACTACAATTTGATAAAAAATATTCATACAATTGATCTGTATATCTTGACATTTAATCGTGATAATTCTCGACAATTATCTGTATATATATATAAATAGTTGAACCGTAGATATCGACAGTTACATACTGTAAATCTAGACACTTTCCTTTCTTGACAGCTGAGACTCATGCGCTGACAGATTTCTGCTCGATCACTGCATATTTGACAATAAACACGTGATGCAAGGCTTGATTTGGGTTTTCTTCAATTATGAAATTCTGCATTTGCCGGCTATTTGGATATTGTTCAGTAGGTGTCAAGGAAGATTTTGATGAGTTTAATTGCTTGGATTTGTGCTCGGATAAAGAGATCAAAGAATTAGGGCTTTTAAAATTCATATTAGAATTTTTGTTTTTGGGCAATTTTGTCTAAAAAATAGGAAAATGGACATATTTGTATAGATTTAAAAAGTAAACACTTTTTAACTTAACATATTAAAAGTAATATTTTTTGTAATTTCCTCATGTTATAAATATTATAACGGTAGAAATAAATGTTGAAATAAATACATGCAAAAATAAATGATTTGATAAATGATCATTATATCTATAAATCATGATTGTTGATCTTGATTAGAAAATACAAATATTTGAGATATTATCATCTTTTCTCTCTTTCTTTTACAACAAGCATATTTTCATTTATTGAGGCTAAGGGGGAAAAAATTCTAGTATTCTGACCAATCAGGAATTCACAAGTGAGACCAAGCCTCAAATGTGGATTCATGAGTAGTCAACAGTACCGAGTGCTCAGTACTCCTGGAATATCAGAATTTTGTTTGACTAAGGTTTGAGGTAAGTTGGTTGTTAAATTATTTTCTATGCCACGTACATATCAAAACCGTAAATTAGTTTGAATATATCATCAGTCACAGACGGTTTTTGCATAATCAATGATTCTGCAATTTTGTTTAATTATTGCACCAATTGGCCGATTATTATGAAGATTTTTTTTCGTATCCTTCCATGTACATATGATTGCTTTCATATCTACATCATTAATCTTCTAATTAATTTTGTACATGCATGAACATAATCTGTATTTCTTATTCCATTTTATAGTTTATTGTTCAATCTGAATGGTTAGATATATATATATACATATATATATATATATATAACTATTAGTAGTCTCATTCCTTTCGGTGGTCACAATTTGCCATCCATCGTTATGCATATTATGCCTTACATGATATTTATTTAATTGTTAATTTTTTTTACTAGTGCTAAATATATTTATCATGATTTCCTAAAGAAAAACATATCTTATTCTTAATAATACTGAATATTATTAAGATTAAATCGTTGTTGCTCCTGAAGTAGTACAATTTTTTGTGAAAGTAGTAAAATTGATTGCAATATTCTTGAAAAATATTGATCTATTACGCTTAAAGTGGCAATAATTCAAATTAATTCCAAAAGTTTAGTGTGCTTTTGAAGTAGTGCAGGTCTTAATATATTGTACCAGCCATATACATACATATATATGTATATATGTATAGTGATATATGAAATATGCTTACCCGCGAAAGAGAGCATAATGTTGAGTTGACATTGATTTCTGCAGCTTTACATAATTATTTGAAAATTAACTGAATTAAGTTTTCATTGTAGAGTTGAACAAATGACCAACATCACTAAACTTAAGTTCGTTGCACTTTAAGATATAAGAACTATTTATCATGAGCCGTTGATGCCGATATTCATCTAATTTCAAAGGTTATGGGAGAGATAATAAAGAAAGGAAATACAGAATCCTAGCAGGATTGTGCAAAAGCACTAATTTTCTTTCGTCATCATTTCCATGACGACTTCAAAGTTGAGTGCCTCACCATCAAGGATCCGCAGGAGTTATGCAATAATTTGAAAGAGAAGTTTAACCATTAGAGGACTATAGTCATCCCTTGAGCTCACTGTGAATAGATGCATATCTAGTTGCAGGATTTTAAAACCGTGATTGTGTGCAATTTTGAATTGTTCAGAATTAGCTCTAAATTGAAACTTTATGAAGAAAATAATTGACAATAATGGTATATCACTATAGGAAAAATGGTATTTTACTACCAATATTTTAACGACCAAGTGACTTTAGTTGTTGAAGGCCACTATCTATGACCAAATTGAAATTTTCGTCGTAGTTGATCCATGGTGAGCTTAGACAATTTGGTTGCAGATGTAGTTCAACAACGAGAATATTTGTTACCAAATGCATTTTTCAACAACCATTCTACGAATCAGTTGGTAATACTTTGGCTCCAAATTGAGGTTATTCCACCAAAACTTACAACAACCAATAATTACTTCGCCAACCATTCGATCGGTCGTAAAAGGCGTAAGAATATGACAATCACTTTAATTCGTTGTTGTATATTTGAACAATGGATATGTCCCTAAATTTGAAAAGGCCCGCCAAAATATTTAATGACAATTAACAACCAATGAGGTGGTCGTTATATGCGTAAATGTGATATCGTTCACCGATCACTTATAATTCATTGTAAATATCAAACTCGAGAAATGATATGCATATTCAACGACTAGATTATTTTTTGTTGTTTAAATTTATTGGTATCTAACGACCACCATGTTTGGTTGGAAAAACGAGAAACACTTGGCACTAAAAATTTTTGTGCATATTGAAGATTTAGTTTAATAAATAATAATAAATAATATGTTAAACAATAATTAGGAAATTTATCCATTAAAAAAAATAGAAAATTTAGAATTTATGTCAAGCCACTTATCACGCTTTAAAGGAATTAAAAAAAAAAAAAAGAAATAATAGCGTAAGGAGGGGAAAAATGGGCAAAAAAGCCCTATTCATACTTACACCTTCTCCTCTCTACAGCACCCGCGTTCATCTAAACATGTCGAACTCCGTGTCCTCTATGCTTTCACATGGATCATTCAAGTATCTCTCAACGTCATCCCTGATTTGCTCAGCGCTATCTATATCCGCCACCGTTCTTTTAAACTTATTCATCATAGCTTCAGCACCCCTTGAAAATATAGTAGTAGAAGTAGCATGAGAGGTTGATTAAACAATTGTAGCATGAGAGGTTGATTAAACAATTGTAGCACTAGAGTCAACAGAGGTGGATGTTTGAGCTTTTGGATCACTATCATTGAACTCTTCATACCACTTGTTATAGCTTTTTGAAGTCTCAGTCAAATTGTCTATCCACGTCTCGGCTCGTGAGGGAGTATAAAGTTCGCCCAGAAGAAACTTCACCATTTTCATTTTGTACCTAGGATCAAGCACTGTAGCAATCAACAACATCTGATTCACCCCGGCCATGTCCCCCCAATATTTGTCATACTTTTCCCTCATTCTGCAAGCCATGTCTGCAATAGTGTGATCGGTACTCATCTCCCAAGCCGACCAATCAGGTAAAAGGCCACACACTTCTTTTAAATAGCAAGTGGAGCTAACTCGTAACGAAGTGCTGAACTTCAAAGTGATGACATAAAAGTTCTTTAAAAATCTAATGAAAACTTCTGCACTTTTCCTGTCATTAGCTTTCGGAGGCCCAACTTTTTTGAATCCATTCTCTTTTTCTTCAAAATAGCTCATAAACTGAGCATCATCCAATTCCATCCGCCTAAAAGCCTTTTCGTACTTTAAAGCCGCCTCTAGCATCAAGTAGGTGGAATTTCACCTAGTTGGCACATCAAGAAACATTGCATTCTTACACTCAACTCTGGAAGAAACAACACATTTGTGAAAGTTTGCAGTTCTAGCCGGGGATGATTTCACAAACTTAGCTGCATTCCGAATAGTAGCTACCGAATCATGCATCTCTTTGAGCCCGTTACGGACAATTAAGTTCAAGATATGAGCACAACACCTCATATGCAAGAACTAACCATCTAGTACTGAGGCAATAATACCCCAATCTATCAATTTCTCCCTCAAATAGTCAACCAATTTGTCATTTGCACTTGCATTAACCAATGTAATAGTAAAACCCTATCAATGCCCCAACAAAGCAAGCATTGTTCAATAACATTGCCAATTGTTTCACCCTTATGATCCGGCACAACACAAAAGTTTAAGATTCTTTTTTGAAGCTCCCAATTAAAATCAATAAAATGGGCCGTCAAGCACATGTAATTGATATTTTGAATAGAAGTCCAATAATCTGTCGTAAGGGAAACCCTCTGATGTACCAATTTCTTCTTCAACCGCCCTCTTTCAGCCTCATATATCTTGTATATGTCTCTAACCACTGTCCTACGTGATGGAGGCTCAAACTTAGGACAACAACACTGCAAAAATAGCGAAACCTAGCTCCCTCAACAAAACTAAAAGGTAGCTCATCGATGACTACCATCTTCACACAAGCATTTCTAGCTGCTTCCTTATTGAACGTAACTGCAACTAGATTACTCCCTCGCCTCTGCCCGATCAAAACTAAGTGTTTTTTGTTTTTTTCATCTACCCTCCCTGGATACTTCCTGCACACTCTATTTATATGATTTCCAAGAGTTGTTGTCCCGCACTTTCTTGAATCTGCTGAAAAGTCTGTGCCACAATACTTGCAAATTGCTTTAGAACTAGGATCCGCCTCCTCTCAAACAACATCGAAGTGTTCCCACACCCAAGAAGATCTCCTAGACTTTCTCTTTCCTAAAGCCGATGGTGGAAATGGTCAGAGGCCTGGACCTAGAGGATTAGTTGTAGTAGGAGGTGGAGTAGGACTTGGTGTTGCATTTGGAGTTGGACTCAGATTTGGGGACGGACTTGGAGTAGGAGTGCCAGCGGTTGAGTTAACTTCATTGTTCGAATCCGTTAAGTCCACTTCCATCTTAGCAAAATCAATCAAAAATCAAATGATCAAATAATTATTATTATCCTCCTTGTAGAAGCCCTTGAAGGAGAGAGAACAAATTCTGCCTTGTTACTACTCAAGCATTTAATCTTTGATCATTGAATATATGGATGTTATTCCCAAGAGAGAAATTAGGCTGTATTTATAGCAAGAAGTCATACAGCACTTGACATGATCATGATCAGTGTATGGTAGCTGAAATAGATTCTCGATATGATGCTTTTTGTTTCCTATTAATTATAATTAGGCAAATTAAGATATGGCCTCAAGAACACAAGTCAACCCACCCACAGAATAAAAGCAGCCTCAGCTGGGGAATTTTAATTTATATATATATATATCCATTAATTTTGTCATGTTTTATTCTTTTTTAAATTACTTAATTTACTAGACATAACTTTCAAGGTAATTAAATAACTATAGAAAAATAAGTTTTTAAGCACAACAAAAATGTAACATGAAAAAAATTTGCTACCATATATGCTGGGATGAAGGTTCAATTAAGTAAAGATCTATCCACTGATGCTCATGATCCCCTGTCCCCCCTCCTCACTGAAGTATCATCCCAATCTCAACATATTTGTTAAGCCAAAAATTTCCAACTATTTGTCCAACTAATAATACTCTAACAATTACACAATATTCTAACAATACACATTTACAAAAAAAAAAAAAAATTACAAATAAAACTGCTTCAATATTCTAACAATACACGATTACACATTTACAAATAACTCTAACAATAAATCACAAAAAAATCACAATATTCTAACAATACTCTAACAATTACACAATATTCTAGCAATACACATTTACAAAAAGCACAACTCAAAAAAGTCTGATTATTCTTTTTACATTTTAATTTTGATCAATTATTATGTCTATGAAAACAATAATTTTTTTATTTATCATTTATCATTTATTTTATTCACTATGCATAATAATTTATTAATACAGAGCTCACAATATGTGATATTCAACTGAAATTAAGTGTCATGTAAAACAAGTGCTTATGTCTAGTTATAAAAGTGAAGATAATTTATATTGTTAAAATGCAAAAATCTGAAATTAAAAAAAAAAGAAAACTAAACTATCTACCAGCGACTTGGGAGGCAGAATCTGGCGAGAGCAGATGTGGCGGGCAGCGGCAGGCGGCGGGCAGCAGCAACCAACAGACAAAGCAGCCGACAGGGGCAGCCGCAGCACCAGACACGGCGGCGGAGACGGCGGAGACGACGGCGTTAAGAGGGCGGCGGCTGTATTCTTATTCTAGGGTTTGTGAGGGGTGAGAGTACGACTGCATCTTTGAGCCTTTGAGACTCAGAGAGTTGAGAGTGAGACTCAGAGAGTGAGAGAGTGAGGTGAATAGGTGTGAGGAAAACAAAAACACGATTTTAGTGTTTGGGAATTAGGATTTAGGAATCAAAAGAAAGAAAAAAAAAATACTATATATATAAAATTCGGGTTTAACCCGAATAACCCGACCGGGTCACACCCGACCGGTTATGACCTGATAACCCAAGCGGTCACACGCGGATCGGGTTCACGGGTCGGGGACCCACGGATTAGACGGGTTTCAATTCCTCAATCCGGATCCGATTCAACCCGGTCGGGTTGCTTGCCTCCTATCCCCGTTTTTGACCCGACGTGAACAGTAACCCAACCCGACCAGATTTTTTCGAGTCGGTTGAGTCGGGTTTGCCGGATTCCCAGATCAGACGCCTAGCCCTAGACCTTAGCATATCCGATTAATTGCAGTTCTTCTTTGAATTCCATGCTCGATAGAATAAGGCTCTACGATGTATGGGTGACCGGAGGATGTAGCGTTGTTAACAAGCTTCATCACATAACCAGTAAGTGTCCATTCCCAGTTGCAAGTCGGACCAACAGCTTTCTTTTTCAACCCCGACCAACAACTTTTCATATTCACGTAATAAGTTATTTTTCTTGGCTGAAAAATTGCAAAAACAGCACCATAATTACTGTTTTTATTTGGTTGGAATTGTTTTCACTCAGACTAGTGAGATATGTTTGGACAATCGATGAATAATAGAGTTTGGTCAGTTGACATAATGCTTGGCAAAAATTTGAAGTGCTTAGTTGTAATTTGAATTATTATTATTATTTGAATATACATGTTTTGCTAATGCTTGTCAGAAATTTGATATTCTTGTATAAAATCTGAATTTCATCTTCAATTCATTATTCGTGTTTTATCTGATTGAATATCTAATTGAATATATAAATAATTTTCCAAATAATTTTGGAAAATTATCTGATTGAATATATGAATATATGAATCTGTTTGGAAAATTACTTCTTTGGTTTATCTTTTGTAATTTTGATAAATCATTTATCTACATAGAGCAATTCTAAGGAGACATGTAAAAGTGACATTAATAGGTGATATTCTTATGCGGCACACATTCATTGGGTGATGATTACATAGCTACTTTTTCATTATCTAATACAAGTGTGCCACATAAAAATGTCACCTATTAATGTCTCTTTTTCTTATCTCCCTAGAATTTTTGATCTACACATGGTTACATGTTGTAATTCTTAGAGTAAGAATGATATTGACACCAATAATGCTAAGCCCGGGAAAATTTGATTGGATAAGTTAATAGGACAAACCTATCATAAACAAGTTATTTAGATGAGTTACGTGGATAAAGAAAATGAACCAAGTGGATCAAGTTGGTGAAACCTACATTTTATAATTTACTAACTTTCCATTGCTCATGTGATACAAAACTAATCGGGAAAGCCTATAAACTAAAAGATGTCACTAGGAAATTAAAGAGTACATGTGATTTAGTTTTAAGAGTTCTCTGATTGTTCATATTGTGAATAGATAATTAAGTATGGTGTATGATGAACTTATTTTGAAATTTTTGAATCTCAATAACTGTATTGTAATGTATAGAGAAATTTCATTACAATATTCTTAACTAATTTCTTCTCTAATAGTAAACTCTATTGGCTTTTGACCTTATGCAAAGAATAAAATTATTATGTAATATCACAATTCTGGATTTGTACTTAATCAAAAAGGAAGGTTGTGTCAAAGCTATATATATTAGGGCTATAATATAAATAGGTGAATGGACCATATATATTAGGGCCATATATTAGAATCTATGGTTTGTACTTCGTCTTGTATTATTATGTACCTTGTAAGTGTTTATGTAAGTTTGTAAGGTAGATAAACTCATAATCTTTTTAACACGTTTCTACATCTTTATTTATATTTACTTTTCTTGTTAATGTGGGTACACCATGTGTCTTGTATCAGAGCATGATCCTAATAGTTCTACAGTGCAGTCAGAAAACACAACATCAGGTATTTATGTAAACTTTTCTGTTGAATTGCAACACAAATAAAATTAGTGACAATGCATCGAAATGGGCTAATGAAATTGGTTTTATTATTCGTTCTATGGCTCATTTAGATGTGAAAAGTTGGCAAGAGATTGATGAAGCTCACAAGTCGCCCTCCTAGACAATGTATATCGATCTCACTTTATGTGTTAACTGCTTTAATATGAGTTTTTACAAATAATTTCCTAATTTTTTTGAAGGATAAATTTGGGTACGAGTTAAGCCAGTTGATTAGAGGGGGCATCCAACGTTCAATGTGTAAAAAGTGGAAAGAGTATTGTAGTAGACTCTACAAGAAGTTTCAAGAAATGGAAGGTGATAAAGATCTTGCAAAAGCTAAAAGAAACAAGTCTGATTCTATATCTGACACAACGAATTGGGAATTCCTTTGTGATCATTTTGTAAGTGATGAATGAAATTTAGTATTCTCTAGCTATAATATTGGCAATGGTAATTTCTGGATGTGATCAATAGTTTGTCTTTCCTTACGCTTGTATGAACTTGTATTACAATTATATGATTTTGCATTTGTCACTTGTTGAGTATGGTGGAGTCTGAAATTATTTTTTGGAGAATTGGATGATGTTGGTTTATTTGCTTAGATGTTTTCTGTTATTTGAGGATTTTCTTCAGGTTGGCTATGTCTAATTTATAGGAGAGATCCTGTTGGAATTTTTGTTGGATTTTATGTTTAAATATAGGCGTAGCCTATGTATCAAATGTCAGTTTGTAGCAATTTATAGAATTTTCTATTTATGTTGAGTTAATTGGATTCATAGTTCTTGGATGGTAGAAAAAGTCTGAAGTGAACAAAAAAACCGGCAAAGAAAAAATTAGTGACTCTTTAAGGCTCAAAATCATATGTTGCACATGCACATGAAATGGTATGTCGTTTGGGATAATAAGTATTATATATTAAATAAATAATACTTTTTATTTATATATTTGTTTATTTTTTGTAAATTGAGGGATCTAAAAACACAAGAACTGCCGGGATATATCAAGTTTTTATGCATTGCAAAAATGGACTGTGGAATAGATTTAGGGGGAATAGATTTAGCTGTCTTGAGAAGGATAAAATATTAAAGAAAGCGAGATTGGAAAGTTGTGCCACCTGTAAAGAGAATGCCACTTTTGCAAGATAAGGTCACAGACGTGTGCTCTTCCGATCTTGAAGGCATTCATAAGTCACATCCCTGAAGAAGTTCTTTGTCCAGTCGAGAGTGAAACTTCTCCATCTAACGGTTCGAATGATGACAATTAAGTACGCTATTCTCCAATTTATTTTGGCTGATCTTTCTGATAATGATGAGATGTGTGTTGACCTATGACCATGAAAGACTTGTTATTAAGTTATAGTTTTTATTAAGTACACCAACAATACAAGATGTTAGCACTTTATGTTTAATAATGACGATCGTATTGACATTGGTATGTCATTCACTTTAATGGATATCTTCATGGGTTTTGGGAAATTGAAATTGAGTTTTACTTATATTAGCCTTTTTTTTATTCAATATCGTCTCGGTATCATTTTTACAATGAGATTTTATCTGATTTTTGGTAGTAGATAACAAGCTACGACTACAATGTGGTTACTGTCATAGCATTATAGCAACCAAATTAGTACTTACTACAACGATCCAAAATCGATTTTGAAGAAACAATCATTATTAAATGGCAACCAATAATATGGTTGTTGCAACAATTTACGACCAAATAATTTGGTTGTTGAAACAATATAAAATGGTTGCATATACTATATTTTACAACTACGTAACTGGTTGTAGAAAAGGGAGCTGACCAAATTTGTTTGCATGACACATTTTTTTTGTCGACCAAACCCCTAGCTATAACGACAAGATATTTGGTCGCTGAAAATAAAAGTTAGTTGCACGACAAAGTATATAACGACTAATAATTGGTTGCCGAAAGTTTGATATTCAACGAAGAAATCCTATCGTGGTTGTTAAAAACTTTTCTCAACTTGGTTTTGTCGACCAAAAGCCAACAACGAACTTTCGGTTGGCAAAGAAGGGCTACGACCAATCCCAAGACCTTTACGACCAAAATATTGGTCGTTGAACATGATATTTCCTGCAGTGTATGCTAGAATAGACATTCTCCACTTCTGATGGCTAGAATGTGCTCCTGTAGCGGCAATATAGAGAGCGTGGTTTCGAAAGGTACTCAAAACACATACTGTTTGCTAGTGACTGAGTAAAATAATGAATTGCTCATGAAAAACCATGAGTTACGACCAATTGGTTCCATTGCATTTCCTGAAGTATCTCATAACAAATGTGGGCATGGGCATGGACATGGAAAAGCTCATGGACAAAAACTCTAGTGATAAAAGGTATAAAACATCTAATGATAATAGCTCATATAGAAAGAAGCATAAAGAACTATGCAAAAGATGTGTCATGAAAGGGCATTGGTCGCGTACCTTTCATATAGCAAACACCTTGCAGATCTCTACCAAAAGTCAATCAAGGGAAAAGAAAAAGTAGAGACTAATTTCCTTAATTATGACGGTCTATTTGATGTAACTCACTTGGATGTCTCGACTTCTTTGCAGAACTGAAAGGAAATAGTGATAATCTAGTTGGTGGTGCTATGCTAGATGATGAGAGAAAATAACAGTGAGTATCTTTGCAAAAGTTCCTATGTATCTGGCCAAAAATAGATTTTAAAGGAAAAGTTCTCCACATTGCCATCTGGAATGTGTTATACACTTATAAAAGCAATTGAGTCAAACTATGTCATAAGCGTAAAATTCGTTAATTCAAAAAGTTTTTATGCTTTGGCATATGACAAATTCGGGCATCCAAGAGCAACTATGATGCATTGGATAATTAACAATCCACATGGGCATAATCGAAAGAAGTAGAAGATTCTTTCAGCAAATGATTTCCCATGTGTAGCATGTGCACAAGGCAAATTAATAATTAGACCTTCCAATGCAAAGGTTAATATTGAATATCTAACTTTCTTGGAAAGGATTCATGGAGACATATGTGGGCCAATACACCCACTATATGGACCATTTCATTACTTTATAGTGTTAATTGATGCTTCCACTATATTTTCTCATGTCTGCTTGCTTTCTACTAGAAATACAGTATTTGCTAGACTACTTGCTCAAATAATAAAATTAAGAGATCAATTTGATCCCTGACTATTCGATCATGAATATATGTCCTGATAATGTCAGTGAGTTTAGATCTCAAGCATTTGAGAATTATTGTATGGCAATTGGAATTGAGGTTGAAGATTCAGTTGCTTATATCCATACTCAGAATGGTTTAGCAGGGTCTTTTATTAAATGTCTCCAATTAATTGCTAGACTACTACTTATGAGATCAAAACTCCAAACTTCTACTTGGGGTTATGCCATATTACATGCTGCAGTGTAGGTTCGTATTAGGCCAGCAGCTTATCATCAGTATTCCCCCTTTTTGCAGTTTACTTTTGGTCGAGAGTGTGATGTCTCTCATATAAGAATTTCTTTTTGTCCTGTTCAAGTACAAATTTCACCCCTACAATGCACCAAAATGGGTCCCAACAAAGGCTTGGAATATATGTTGGGTTTGATTCCCTTCGATTATAAGATATCTCGAACCTTTGACAGGTGATCTACTTACTGCAAGATTTGTAGACTGTCATTTTGATGGAATGACATTCCCAACATTAGGAGGGACAAACTACAACCACAAAAGCATCGTGATGTTTCTTGACATGAGAAAACTCTGTCACATTTTAACCCCCCGTACTAATCAATGTGAACAAGAGGACACAATCTCATCTACCGGTAGTTAATGCTCCAGCCAAAATTGATGTCCCTGAAGAACTGGCTGTTGTAGCAAGTGAATCTAAAGCATCGTGATGTTTCTTGACATGACAAAACTCTGTCATATTTTAATCCCCCGCACTAATCAATGTGAACAAGAGGACACAAGCTCATCTACCAGTAGTTAATGATCCAACCAAAATTGATGTCCCTAAAGAACTGGCTGTTGTAGCAAATGTGTCAAACCCCTCAATTAAAAGCATGGGTTGAAGTTATGTTACTAAATCAATTTGCCGGAAGCGTTATAAATTTTTTGTTATACCTCTAGTCAAAATCGAGGGGCACGACTTGTCAATCAACTCTCATTTATTCCTTAGGTGAAGTAGTGTTATTTGTCGTCTTTAATTAGTTTAAAGTTGTAGTATTTGTATAAAGAACATGACACACGATAAATAAAAGTCACTTCATATATATTATAACCAAACACAAGCTTGGGAAACCCTTACATGTGAAAATAGGACTCCCAATCTTGTATAAAAAACTTTCCCTATAAGCCAAGTTTTATTTAGTTATATTGGTTTCCATACACATACTTAATTAAACAAGAAACATTAGCATATCCCTCATAATCTTATCATAGTGCAAAAGATAGAGGGAAAAGGCATAAAATATCTCAAACTCATATGAGGTTCCCAAATACATTACAAACATGGGATCATCCTCATAATAAGCCCAAAGGTCTATCTCTATCACATGCATAACTTGGCTCGCGTCGTGTGACAACCTCCATTCTTGGGCCTTTCTCTCAACGATCCTTCGGTGGATCATCTATAAAAGAGTAATCACATACAAGGTGAGTATAAAATACATTATGTCAGTTTACCAAAGGTTTATAGAAATCATTTCATGCTACAATCTTAAGAATATTAAGATGCACAAACCTTTTTGAATACATTATAGGGCCCCAAATACTAGACGCTCCTACTACCCATGGCGCCTAGTTGCCTTTCAAATACCAATATGGTAATGGCAACACAATAGATTCATAACAATTTCCAGTTAGCTTTTACCGGATTTCCAAACTTTCATTAATCCATAACAATTAACATGGATCAAATCAAAGCAAACAATACAAAATGGATAGAGGGACTCTAGCACTTCTTATGCAAGAAATCATTTTAATAATAACCAAAACACGTACCTTTTTTTGAAACTTATGTATGCAAATAAATCAAAGTAATGAATTACTCACCTTGTTTGCTTAAACCTTTGAAGTTGAGACTTGTTAATGAATGGCAAAACACCTTTAATTCCTTAGTATATCTAAGCAAAAATAGCCTTTAGAATGTGGGTTCTATATGTATATGAACTAATCCTTGTTTGAAGAGATAAAAGAGAGCTTTTGAAGGTCTTTTGTGAGTTTTCAAAACCATGCACAATTTATGGACGAATTTTCCTTCTTGTTTTCTAAAGGTTTTTGAGTTCCACCAATACAAAGACTCACATTTGTCCTATAGCAATGAGTTAAATTGGAGGGATAAGAATTTTTCTTTGTAAATCAAGGTGCCAAGTATGGGTTGTGGATTCAATTCATGTGGGAAGAGCTTATTGGATCCAATTGTATGAGATTTTTCCCTTTAATTCTTAATAAACCCCTTTACCAATTGAATTCTATAATTAAGTCCTTGTATTTTCAACTATACTAGTGAGACATCATATCTTTACCTTAAGCATCTTTTTGGTCTCACAATTTACTACCCGATTAAGCTTAATCATTCTTTTAACAAATTTTCTGTAACCGATGAGGTAATTGACATACATTCGAGTAATCATCAACCAAACAAAAATGTCTTCAAATTCTTATAAAATGCCTCGACTAGTCATCCAATTATAAGATTTATTCATCGATTACTTATAGTTGAATATAAAAACCAATTATTATTCTGAAGAGATCACTATTAAAAATAGAGGAATTTCACGGGATGTTACAAAATGAATCTAAAGTACACCAGAAGTGTGGTCGACCAATTGGTTCCAAAGATTCTGCAACTTGGAAAGGTACAAGATAAGAAACAAACAATGACAAAAATAATTAATCAATCATATCATGCTATGATCAAGGAAATACTTTGTATGTAGAACTTTCATGAGATAAGAATTGAAAATTGCTTGTCTTGAGAAAAGACTATGGGATATGTTGGAGAAACCAAATTATATTCCTTGAAGATCTTTGATTGACTTGCATGTGATAACTTTCTAGTGCCGGCAATGAGGTAGTTAGTGTTCAAGTTATTGATGATAAAAGAAGATGCGATGAAATAAGTGAAAAAAGGGCTGGATCTAGTACTAAATTTCATTGGATTCTTCTTAAATATTCGCTCTTCCGATCTGAATTTGAAAATTCTCATTGAAAATTAAATTCTTGTATAGCCCGTATACTGAGGCTAATGGTTCATTATGAGTTTTCGCGTCGATATGTGTCATTTGGGTAAAAGAAGAGATGCAATAAGATGTCTATTAGAAATTCTTTTTAAAACTTGAGGGTTGCCTAAATGGACGTTGATTTAACTTGATATATTGTTAAAAAGAATATATATGAGGCAGATATTAGTTGCTCTTAACTGTGTATTTTAATTTGAGTTGAATCGAATGTAAACGGATGCCCATGGATTCAAATGTAGTCTAAATTTGTGTTATTCTGCATAGGAGTACTAAAAAAACTATGGAATTGATTATTTAGCTACGGTGGAGAATGTTCTCTTTTGAGAATGAGGTTGACCAAAGAAAATTTTGTGAATGGATGAAAACTCAATTTTGGATTGAAATGTAAGGATATGAGAGATATTAGAAGTTTAAAAACTTAAGTGACACTCTTATGAGTGACACAAGATCTATGTTCACAAATTTGGGTAAAGCTTATTCACAAGTCACCAGATAGAGATTTGGTGCTAATTTTGAGGAGCAAAAGTTATTCACAAGTCACAATTCAGAGATTTGGTACTAAAAGCTTAACGACGACTTATAATTATTTGTACTAGGCATTAATATTTGGTTGTAATTATTTGGAGAACTTTTATAAAGTTAAAAGATTTATGTACCAACGTATACAGAAAATTTACTGTATGTGAGACCAGTTATATGATAAAAAATTATGATTGAAGAATGTCAACATTTATTGTATATTTTGGATTCAAAAGGCCAATATAAATATTCTATTTTGATGGCATGGTTGGCTAACGAGACTAAGAAATGAATATGGTGATTTTACATTTAATTTTATTTTGTAACGGAATCACATAAGAATTGAAGTGTGTATGACTCAAGTAACACCTAACAAATATCAAAAGATTTAAAATGGTGCTATATGGTTAGTTTGATTGTCATATATCGCTGTATTGAGATTGGGTCGAGTGGTAAAGGGTCATCATGGTTTTAAATTAAGCTATATTCCTATTAGGTTTTAATATTTAATAAATAGCAAAATAAAAATATGATTGCCGGAGATTAAATTTTGGTGTCGAGGTGACTAGATTGATTGTTTTAGCATTCTTTCCAATTATTATTATTATTATTATTATTATTATTATTATTATTATTATTATTATTATTATTATTATTATTATTATTATTATTATTACTACTACTACTACTATTACTACTACTAGTAGTAGTAGATTTTTCACCTTGCGCATTGCACGGGTATAATAACAGAAATTAAAAAAATTTAGGAGTGAAAAGAAAGATGACGTCCCGATCATTTTCCTAGTATAATGGTGAACTTGGAATTTTTTTTTTTTGGGTTATTGGAGGAAGCAAATTTTATTCTAATTGTATTTCTAATTATTTATAATAAAAAATAAATATGAAAATAACTATACTCTAAAAAAATGATAATATAGAATTTGCAATCAATTTTCTGTTAAATTTCCACAAAATATAATATAAGTATGATTAATTAATTTTCACAAAATGGCAATGTACAATTTATGTAACTATACTTACTTTCCCCCCCAAAAAAAAAGCCAAAAAACAAAACCAATCAAACCATAGTTCATAAAATTTAGCTTTTTATAGAGTTAAAATATGTAAAGTAGGTTAATTCGAGAACTTTTTTTTTTGGTTGAAAAGACTTAATTCAAAAATTGTTGATGCATGCTTAAAAAAATTCAAATGTTTATTATAATATTTCTAACAGAAATTAGAAGACATAGTGGATCAATATTAACTTCAAAAAGGAAATTATAAAGAAGATATGATGAAGAAGATAATTTAGGAAAAAATAAAATAAAATTTCACAGATAATATCATTAGTGACATCATCAGAATCCTTATGAAGCCAGACCATTGGCGGAAAAAATTATGTCAGACAAGCTTCTTTTATTATTAATATATAAATTATTATTATTATTATTATTATTATTATTATTATTATTATTTATAAGGGCTTTCCATTCAATTATTGGTCTTGATATTAAGGCAAAATAAACTTCAATAACGAAGAAGACTTGCGCTATGATATTCATTTGAGAGATCATTGGTAAAAGAAAATTGTTTATAGGACTAAAATATACATACAAGAACTTCATGGTGACATCAATTATTTTAGAGATGATTGAGATCTCTATGGAAAATATATAATCATTAAAGTTATATATGAATCAGTGAATGTGATTTATAAAATGAAACGAGGGAGAAACGTTTTGGGATGAATGTAATATGCTCCAAATGACAATCCATATGAATACTATTAGAGCATTAATTTAAGGAACCTATAAGGCGACTACTTGAAATATCACAGAAAGTATTTTTGATGGAAGTAATGATATTAAGATTCTTCCAGGGATAGCCATAAGATGGGTGATTAATCTTAAGCACCATATATGTTTTTATGAGGGGAATACTTTGGGTACTACTTATATTCTCATTTATCTAAGATAAATGATACATTAGCATGATGTATCAAAAGAATGGTTAGATTTTTAGTATAATACCTTGATAAGTATATGAATAGGGATGTCAAATTTAACCCGAAAACCCGAACCCGATGAGGACCTGCCCCCCGCCCCGATTGGAAACGGGGCGGGGACAGGGTACAAAGTTGTGCCCCGAATTGCTAACGGGGCGGGGACGGGTTTTGGTTCCCCCTCCCCGACCCCCCCGAAACACGATTTTTTCATTTTTGTTTTTTAAAAAAAACTTTGTATAACATCATTAGATCTTAATAAATTATTATTTGTATGAAAATTACTTAATTATTATTTATTTATTAGGTCTCAAACATTATTATTTTAAGAGTCAATTGACATTTTTTTATACGTATTATATCCTGGCTTCATTTTACTTCACTTTCAATGTGGGATTCCATTTGCCTTTACACTACATCAAAATGGGAAGGCATCCCACATCGGATCTATAAAAAAGTAAAATAAGGCCAACTTATTATAAAAGTTGATGCTTGTGAGAAATGTGCATTAGGCTAATAGGCCACGTTTTATGCATGACCTAAATAATTTCCTTATACATTTTAAGTTGATTGGCCCATTTTTATACACAATATTTTGGTTTTGTTTTACTTCACTTTCAATGTGGGATTCCATTTGCCTTTACATCAACATGGGAAGGCATCCTACATTGGAAGTATAGAAAAGTAGAATGAGGTCAATTTATTATAAAAGTTGATACTTGTGATACACATTTCTTGAGGTAATGGGCATTGTTTTGTGCATGGCCTAAATAATTTTCTTATACATGTGCCTTCTTGGGCTAATATTTCACGTGCATGTATTCTAAACTAAAAAAAAAAATATTTCAGGGTATGGTCGGGGATTTTCCTTTCCCCGCCCCGAACCCGCTGCCGCCCCGATTCAATCAGGGATCGGGGCAGGGTAAAAAAAATCGGGTCGGGTCGGGGGAAGCCAAACCCGACCCGACCCGCTCCGTTGCCATCCCTATATGCGAATTCTTTGAGGATCAAATTTAATTGGTAAGTATACTAGAGATGTGCTGATGTAAGGAGAGACACGTGATTGAATAATATTTATATATTAGGTTTACATGTAAATTATGGGTATAAACAAATCCAGTTTTTTTGATTCTTTGAGATAGTAAGTCATTTATTTATGATTTTAATTGATGAGCATATATACAATAATACTAAGTTAAATAAGTTAACGCAAGAAACTTTTACAGATATTGAGACTTATATAAGTCATATATAGGGGATTATATCTTGGATAATAAGTAAGTTTAAGTTCCTAGGAAATTTAGGTTATAGATGATTTGTGACAAAAAATAAATGATGACGTTGATGATAATAATAATAATACAAAATACAATAGTGGCAATATATCAAGGTTATTGGAAAGATCATGTATACTCTATGCTGGAAAGTTCCACATATGTGAAGATACGGTATAAGAGTTTAGAAAGACAAATTTCAAAAATTACATTGATTTCATACGTACTGTTTGAGATTGAACCTGCACCTTTTAGTTATATGAACGATATGAGATGATATGATATTTAAGTAGTCATACTTGATGTTAGGAGTGTTTCTATAGGAATATAATGATACTAGCAGAAAAATAATAATTGGGATTCTTTATGTGATATCTTGAATTACTTAAGTGAATAATATCACCAGAAGTTGATGAGGTGCCTTTATAATCTATATCTGCATGTATATATATATATATATATATATATATGAATAAAAAAAATTAAGCCTCAGTATCTTTTGTACCGTGATTTTTTCACTTGTTTTTTATGGTGAAAGTCGCCGTCAAAATCTGTTCTCTTTACTGTTTTGAGTCCGTTTTTAGTTTTCAGCTTTTTAAAATACTGAAAATGCATTTACTTTTATATTTTCAAAAACAAATTTTGAAAAATGGGGAATTCTTTAACAAAGAAAACAGAAAATGATAAAAAGTCGTTTTGAGAGCCTTTAAGCAAAACATGGTACTTAATTAAAAACACGAAAAAAGCTTTGTTTTGGGAATTCCAATTTCTCTCTCTTCTAATTTTATAACCCTTCATCCCTCCGCCCCCCAAATCAATTACGACTACTACAGTGCTGCTTCTTTTCGTGATCTGTTTAGTTTATTTCTCTCTCCTCTAATTTCTTTGTTTTAATGATGCACCCAAATTACGACTACTCTCTCCTCTCTTCTCTCTCCTTCGTTCCTTCTCCCAAATGTTATTTCTTTCTCTCTCTTCTAATTTCTTTTCTCCTCATAACAAACTATATAGTAAAATTTTATATTTTAATCTTGGTAATAAAACATTAGAACAAAATAATTTTTATAAGGAAAAAATAAAATTATTTAATTTATTTAAACAAAATTATATAATTTACTTAACAAGCAAATAAATTTTCAAAATGTTAAAAAGAACATGCTTTCCAATTTTGTGTTTCTTAAAACAGCTTTCTAAAATGACAAAGTAAACGCATTTTTAGAAATCTGAACACAAGCACTCAAAATAGAAAATTAAAAATGAATTAAAAAGTGAAAAATAGAAAACTGAATAACGAAAAGAATGCAACCTTATCTTTTCTTTTCTTTCTCCCTTTCTTTCTTTCTTTTTAAGAATTAATTTGGATTTATATTTGTTGTTGAAGTAGATAAAGTATTCCTTCAATGAAATCTTCTATTTCTAAATGCCCTAATTATCAGTTAATCAGTTACGAACTTTTTGAACTTCGTTCAATCTCTTCTCATTAATTGTACTAGAATTCTCACCCGTGCGTTGCACGAGATCTAAAAATAATAATAACAATAGTAATTTTAGGGAGACATATTTATCTGGCATGAAAAAGTGACATGTTTAGCTGTCAACTATGTATTTGATGACCATAGGCCTTCAAATTCACCACTTTCATATAAATAACAAATTCACGTTTCTCAACTAACAAATATCAGTTATTTATATCAGATAAACATGTCTATTTAGAATTACTCTAATAACAAATGTCAATAAATTTTTTTACAAAAATTTAATAAATTATTAACACAGCCAGTTAAGTTGTATGTTAGTATTATGATATATAAGTTTTTATAACTATTCTATCATATTTAGATTTATTTATTTGTCAGTAACACTTTTTGTACCAGTTAATTTCTTTTTTTCTCATACGGTACGTATAGGGGACGGGAGGGGAACTACTATTAGTTATTCATGTCAAATAAATATTTCTCTCTATAATTACTTTATTAATAAATATCAATGAATTTTTATACAAAAATTTAATATAAATTATTAATACAACTAGTTGAGTTATATTAATATTATAAAACATAAATTTTTATAACCGTTCTATTATATTTAAATTTATTTGTTAGTAATACTTTTTGTACCGGTTAATTTTTCATTTTTTTATACAATGGGGGAGGGGAGGGGCGGGTGGGTTTCAATCCAGGACTTCTTGTCTAGAATATGAGAAACATAACTGCTGTAGCACTTGTTTGAATTAAAACACCAGTTAATTATACATATACAAATAAAAATTAATTAAGGTGATTCAATAAAAATAAAATGTTTAATAAAAACTGTTGATCAACTATTACAGTGTAACTGTATCAATATTCGATCAATCTCTCAAATAAATAATCCAACTCTAAATACGGTAAGACTTAAATTATCAAAAAGTTCCAATTTAATTATAGAATTGACAAATTAGAGTACTATAATTTTTAAAAAAATCAATTGATTATTGCACTACAATAATTATATAAAAATTTCTTAAAAATTATTAAAAATTAAAATTTACAATTAATGTTACAGATTTTTAGAAATTTATTAGTTTAGAAACGTACCATACTTGATTTTTTGAATCATAAAAATTATACGTCTTTTTTTAAATAGAACTCTTAATTAATTTCGTGTTTGATTTTATAAGTGACAGTTCCCTAATTTAAAATATTTGGTTAAAGAAACCACCGTGAATTGAATATTGGATATAGGTTAATAAAGGAAAAAGTGAATATTATATAAAAAAATTAGTATAACAATAACAAAAAAAAAAGGATAAAAATAAAAATACGAAAAAAGAATTAAATGATATCACTAAAAATCTTATAGAGCTAGAAACCTTATAGAGCAAACAACCCTAGAGAGCCAGAAAAAGAGCGGGAAAACCACCCTTCTCTTATTATACACACATATATATATATATTCCTTATATGAAATCTTCCATTTCCATATTCTCTAATTATCAGTTAATCAATTATAAGCTTTCCAAACTTCCTTCAATCTCTTCTCATTAGTTGTCAGATTTAAAGACCTAATTTAAATCCAATCTTCAATTTTTTTCTTGATCCCTAAATTTTTTAAGTTTAGAAGCCCGATATAGCTTCTTTTTTTTTACATAAACTATAAAATTTTATTTTTTTTATGAAAATCACTATCAAATTTTTTTTATCAGTACCAAATTTTCAAAAAGATGACGTACATCTCACGGGTATGACAACAATAATTCTATCGAAAATGTAGTATTCAATGAAGATTTTCAAAATTTGAATTAGTTTATTTTGTTTGACATCCTCTTGCATTTTCTTCATTTATTATTTTTATTTTTGGAAGGTCTTTATCTGACGATTCTTTTTTTAAACTTGTGCTATGTATTTGTTGGTGGCAACTCATTATTCAACTCAATAATTAGTTAGAGTATTTTATATGTTGTTTTTTCTGTGCATCACATGGGTGAAACACTAATTGCTTGGATATTAATCATAAGATGAGAGACATATGATATATGTATATTAGAACTTGGAATTATTTAGAAACTATAAGCGCATATTTCAAAGTCGAAGACCAAAATATTTTGTTGTTTAGGGGTTTTGAATACAAGTTAAATAGAACCATGGTTGAAGAAAATAAGGTTGAAGGTTGACAGAGATCACGACAATTTAATTGCAAGCATAGGGGTAAATTACCGGTTATATTTATGGCCACGTAAATAGCAATATTTAATACTTGAATTTAAAACTATTAGCCATAAAATTCTTAGTACAAATACAAAGGACCAACTAAATATACCATTACAAGAAAACTTCTGAGATAAGACGATTTATAACACCAATATATATATATATATATATATATATGTGTATATATATTCCTTCCCATTTTCACTTTCTAAATTCGTCAAATTGCTTTCTTTTTTCTTTTCCTCTCCACTTTTTCAGTTTTTTCCTAAAAATATTTTAACATTTCCTATATAAGGAATAAAGTTGTCAAAAATGTTTTCTCGCCCCTTTTCACTTTCTGTATTCGTCACATTGCCTTCTTTTTCCATTTCTTTTCCCTTTTTTTCTTGCTTTTAGAAAACGGTCATGACTTTTACATACAATGTCCATTTTGTCAGCAATATATGCTTTTCGGGTAGCTCGACGAGACAGATTGAACTAGCTGTTTCACCACTGTTAATGATGATTTTGGACATTTTAATCTATCTTCTTTTTTTCTTTTCTTTTTAAATTTTATGTTAAGTCAAATTTTGTTTTAAGTGTGTTTATTAGTCCTCTCTTCTATTGATTTTGTATGCTGATTAAGACATCTATTTTTACACTACACCTTCTTTTTTTTTTTTTAAAAGTAATTGCATAGCATTTTCAACCCTTCTAGATTCAATTTTGATTGCTGATATTACTTATGTTCATTAGAGAATGTTAACCAATTTTCATAATAACAATGGAATTATTAAAGACTGAATATGCGTTAATTCCAGAGAATTTTCAAACCTCCCTAGGTTCAATTTATGACTTTTGTTTCAATTAATCTTTTCTCTTTTTGATGGTAATCTATTAGAAATTAAGAGTTAGAGAACAACATATGATGTAATAATTTTTGTCACGCCTAATAATAAATAGAACTTTGGTATGCAAATTAATTTTGAATTTTTATTCAATTTGATGTTTTGAATTTGGTTTGTTTACGTTAACCATGCTTCGACAAGCATAGACAAATTATTCTACTTAAACTGATTGTATATGGGTATTTATTTAAATTTATCATATGAAAACCTACTATGATATTAACACTTTTATTATCTATTATACGATACTAGATTTTAGAAAAAATTATTTATCTCAAATTGTTTTTTCCCGTTCAACGCACATGTGCAATACTAGTTGTTTTAAGGGAGGGGAATATCATTTATATTGTGTGTAGAGTAAGTATGAAGCATATAGACGTTGAATAGAACCTGAGCTTCCTGGGGCTTGTTCAGCTTGAGAGGCCGAGGTTTAGATGGAGCTACGAGTTGCTATCACTTGGTTACTCTGCTTGGGTTTCAACAAGGTCATCAATAAGATGGATGCAAAAGGAGTAGTGGATGCTATGCATTCAAAGGTCGATGATAATTCGGAATTTGGCATGATTATTCAAGATTGCAAGACTCTAATTCATCAACGGCACAGCTTTGAGGTTAAATTTGTAAGGAGGCAAGCAAGTCTAGTGGCACACATCAGCTAGGAGAGCCATTACAGATGATAGTTCTTGTTTATTTAGAAAGGCTTCCCCTTGGCTTGTTAATGCTCTCTCTTTGGATGTTTCCAATGATATTAGCATGAATGAGAAATAAGTTTTTACATTGAAAAAAAAAAAAATTCCTTTGAGGGTGGAGGATTTGTATGTTACAAATTTAAATTATGACTTTTTATAACTTTAAAATAATTCTTGAATTATGTAAAAGATTAATTTTGAAATAAAATATTACCTTAAGTTACGTTCTTATGATTTTTTTTCATGCACTCCAAATTTTATTATGAGCTTAATTGTTTTATAGAATACTGCGGAACGTATATATAGTTCGTCTGTTGACTTTGTATGACTTTTCACTAATTTTTTTTTATGTAATTTAAAAATATCAGTTGCACATTTGAAAATTAAGACAGGCAAGCTGCTGAAAGTGAAAGTTAGCTACAAAACTACTTTGCAATAGTTGTACAATATGAATAAGAACGATTTCTGTGCACAAAGCATAATGGATAATTCTAATTAATTAGGCCAATAAGATTTCTTCAAGTGGTGTAATAGGTGCCACATATTATTTTGAGGCTAATTATATTAGGACTACAGTTTTTATGGGGTGCTCCATGTTTTTATTGCAGTGAAACGGCTTAATCTTCCCTCTATTTTTTCTTCATATTTTTAACGCTAATTTTTTCAATAATTATCCCACTTGGTTTATATATAACGGTTTGTATTTAAATATTATGTTAGCAAGTTTTAAAATTAAGATCAAATTTTATAAATTTTTTATTTAAATTTGACAGAATTATAAAAGTTTTTGGACAATCATGCAGAAAAATTCTTTTGACAAGAATTATCATTATGAACATAAATGTATTATGGACAGAAAATTAGAGGGAAAAAATAGAAAGAAAAAATTGTGGATTTGATTGTGATAAAAGTTAAAAGTTAAGAATCTTTAATATAATTACAGTATAGTGTAGCAAACAAACGCCGTGGTGTGAATATAATTACCAATATTTTACTAAGTAATAAAATTAGGTTTATACCCCTAGCCAAACCCTCTATAAATTAATAGGGATGGAAAAATTGAAAGGAATATATGCGAAAAATTAAGGAGGTCATGGTATACCCTTTCACCCTTTTCATTTAACATAATTGGCCACCTAGCCAATCACGTCAATTACCTGGCTAGCCAGGTTTGTTTACCTAGCTAGTCATGTGTGTTACTTGGCCAGCCTGGCCATCCAAGTAACTTACGTGACCAACTAAGTAAAATCTTGTCTAAGCCTTATTTAGATGTACTTTGTAGTCTTATTCTGACATGATAATTACATAAGTGTGATGTAGAAACTAAATAGTTAGTCCACCCTATAGATAAATATTAGGGACTTTTATAATGCCTAAAGAAGTAAAATTATATAGCTAAGGATAAAGTTAAGTAGCGGTTCAACTACAATACAAAACTATAATTTTATGTGTTCGTATGTAACAATGTGACATATGAATATTTTTTCATGTCTAATGATTGGAATGATTGCTATACGTGATAATTAAAGATCCTGTCTAAGCATGTATTGGCAATCTTGAATGTGATATATGTCAAAGTAATTGGGCAAGATATATCTAGTACCATTGAGATATGTTAATGAGTATATTGCAATGCATGTCATATGCATCTATTAAGCATGAAGATATAGATGAGAACATGCATGTGCCTTGAATATAACAATTTTATTATGCCATTGACTAAATATAATTAAGAATGTTTTGGAGAGAAACTTTGTTTGACTTTTTAACTATTAAATGATAAAATGGAAAATACTCCTTGTGCGATATATTAGCAAAAATAATTTGTCTTTATGCAAAAATATGAAATATTAAAATATTCAAGGACGATACAAAATAGACTTAGTCAATAGAGTAATTATTATTCTTTTGGTAAAACAACAAATGGTGTGCTAACTAGCACAAAAATGACCGAAGGAGAAAAAAAATTAATATGTTAAATATTTTTTAGCTAATAACTATTAACTGTAAGTGGTAAAAAAAAAAAAATTTAAGAAAACATGTGTGCATTTTCGTAATGAAATATATGCGTAGAAATACAGATTTAGTAGTGGTTCCAGCTATACTTCATCAATAACGTAGAGTAGAAGCCAAAGCTAACCTATAGAAGACTATGACATCTCACTAAAAAAAAAAAAACCCTTTTTTTAAGGGTTACTAGAGAGTTTCTAAAAAAATAAAAATGCAAAAATGGAAAAAGAGATTTAAGAGTATAGTTTCTAGTATAGATTCTGGTCAGTCATTGATCTGATGAAGGTATTGGGTTAACGAGTTGTTTGTTTAACCTGTAGATCATTGTCGATTGAAAATTCTACTAAAAAATAATTCTTGATAATCAATGTGGGGAACCTTGGTCTATCCCACTTCTCAGGTTTGTAGATCGAAAAATAATGCTCCATCAGCGCGGATGCGATTGCCTTGGAGGCGAGTCAAGTATTTTAGCCATTACTACAAGGAACTCAATAATATTTCAATAAGAAATACTTAAATTTAAGATTCGTAAATATGACTTATTTATTTTATTTATTTATTGCATATTAATTTTAATTTAATTAAAATTTGAGGGTATTGTTGTCTTTTTAAGTTCAAAAGCTCTTCCGATCTCCAAAAAAGTGAGATTTGAGCTTAGAATTGCCAAGTTTGAAAGGATGTGGTTAGACTGCACAATAAAATGAAAGGCTAGGGTTATATTGTGCCAGTTAGCTGAATTTATATTATCTTAATAAAATTTATATTTTTATTTCTTATGATCTTCACAATAAAATATTATTATACTATGCATTTCTTAAGTTTGCCGATATTTTTCTATGCAAACATGAAAGTTAATCTCTCTCACCATAGGTCTTTTCCTAAAAAGTCAGTGTTCAAACATGAACAATTGAAAGCTGAACAATTGTAACAGGTTGGACATGTCTTGGTACGAAAAGAAACGTGGTGCTCTCTTAGCGACCTTCGTTATTGCAAGGATCGTCTTCAAAGTTATGAATCGTTCTTGGGGAGAAGAGCAAGCCAGTGGTTAAGTGTGCCCAATAGATAGGAGAGGAAATGATGATGCAGGGTTTGTCCAAAGTATCGGCTTCAAATTTACATGCTGGACTACTTTTATTTTATGCTCATACTTTATTACACTAGAGCTCCTATATAATTATGTCTCAAGTTTGTTATTATCATATCATAACTTAGGAATCTGCTTTGCAATTTAATTCTTTGAAAATGATGCAACGCTAGGTCTTACACTACAAGAAATATGAGCAACAATGGTGAAACTTAGTGACGAAAACTAAAGTGTCCCTATAGGGTATCATCTATGGCGACGACTTCATGATGGAGGGTGGGACCTTGTATGTAGATTATAGCGGCGACTTAGTCGCCGCAATAGGCTTATGTCGTCACTAAAAGTAGAACATAGGCAATCCATCTTTTGTCGCCATATTTCTTAACCGTAGTGACGACAGGCATAAATCGTCACTATATTTCCTAATTTATAGCGACGACACATAAATTTCATCAGTATACATTTGGCGGGAAAATTTTTCACCTTTGTTTATGTATTTTATCGATAACAAGTTGTTATAGGTAGCAAGTTTGTCGCTATAGTTGCAATAATTTATATAATATATATTATAAATGCAATACAATAATTGAAAGCTCAACTAGTCCAGATGGTAACGTGCCTTGTGGCTCTTCCGATCTTCTACGGTTTGAATCTTGGAGTTTACAAAGATGTTGAATTAAATGTTGCTGGGCTCCAAAGTAGATCGGGTTGCGTCGGCCCCAAAGCGGGTCGGACAAAATATTTTTTTAAAAAAAAAATTAATGACAAAATGGGTAAAACCTATAGCAGCGATATGTGAGTCGTCGCTATATATGTCGCTGCAATAGGCTGAAAATATCGTCACTAGTGGTCCATTGGTACGGGCTTATACTAACGATCTTGTCGTAGCGGGTTGCATTGCCCCAAACCAGGTGGGGCAAAATTTTTTTAAAAAAAAAATTAGTGACAAAATGGGGAAAATTTATGGCAATGACATGTGAGTTGTTGCTATATATGTCACTGCAACAGGCCGAAAATGTCGTTACTATTGGTCTATTGGTACGAGCTTATACTAACGACCTTGTCGCCGTGAAAAATCACCGCTATAGACCTATAGCAACGTCATTTGGGTCTACAATGGCGACAAAAGTCCCCGCTATAGGCGGCATTTATTGTAGTGTATCTATTGGTTGAAAACAGGGAAAACATTGAAGATTTAGCTCATGTAGGTATTGCTTATATAATTTCTATTGTGATTTTTTTCCCTTTTGTTTTAGATCTTACCCAGATAAGGTATCTTGAATAATTGCACAAGCCCTGATAAATTCAATCTTGAGAGCAGTAGCTACCCCCTTGAAAATGACCTCTGGAATGATGACTTTAAGAGCCAGAATAAGAATGTGGCCTACTATGGTAAGCAAATGGAATTCAACTAAACATAAACTATATTAACCATTGAAAGCTTTTAATAGGTAAAATCTGTATCCAAAATAATCTGCAAGGAATAAAATGCTTATATGTTTGAAGACTTATACAGTGAACTAGAAGTGTTATCAATTCCATCTCTAATTGCTGCAACCTGGAGGTGTTATCAATTCTTAGAAGAGGAAGCAAGAAACTTTAACCAAATTTCCAGCAATCTTTAGTTTAAAAACCAAAGAGAGAAGAGTGGAGGATTGGTGGCGAAGTTTGATTTTGAAGCAATGGAGTAAAAAATAAGTGGGTTTCTGAATGCACATTCTATGGTGTCCAATGGACAATATAAAAACCTCCCATTGGGTGTGTTGGGCCCATTTCCTCCAATGTGTCCAACGAGGGGTTGCCACATTGGAATGTCCAATAGACTCCATAGAGAGACTAGTTTCTGAGGGTAAAAATAGAAAGTTGGGTTTAAGAAAGTTTTAATTTTATTTTATTGGAGAAAAAATATCATTTTAGTGTAATGGTGTTAAAACATTTATAAGTTTTCATCGGTTCTCAGTTCTCTTAATCAAATATTGATGTGATAGAAGTTAATTGCACTTATTCATCGCATGTTATTTTTTTTTTTAAATTTCTCTGAGTTTAATGTTATTGCATGATACTTTCGATGTGAGAGGGAGTTAGGGAGGACTTGACGTACGCTGTTACATTTTCTTTGATTCAGTTTTGGATTTGATTTATATTTAATTCGTCTTTCTAGAATAAATCAGAAAACCTTTCTACTGAAGCATTGACATCTCTTGTAGAGACCTCGTAGTTTTGGTTTTCATCATGGAATGGCGTGAATGTTAAGGTGTATATTGCATATTGGTCAGCCAATTTTATATGTTAGTGTCTTGAGAGAAGGTGGTACGTGAAAGTTCATTATTTTAAACAGTTGTTCCTTGAATAAGAAATTTGTTATTAATATATGATAATTCTTGCACGAATTTCCCAAGCAGAGATGTGGTTTTGAGGGATTTTATTTTGAAGAAGTAATAAAATGAGTCTTTGATTAATTTTGGTATTTTGGAAATTGGTTCTTTAGCCGATGTATTTTAATGTAAAACACTCTAAATAACAGTCCATGTTGCATTTAAAAGCTATTCGCATTACACCATTATCAATTATGTTTGGCATGAGAACATTGAATGCTATTATGAGAGTGCAGTAGTCTACCTTAATTTATTCAGTTACTTTCCACTTATATTTAATAATTTTCTGCAATCTAGGCTCAGAAAATTAATGTCCATAGCCCTACAAAATTCAGTTGAAATTTAACACAGGGTACTGTTCAACTTCCTATTAGTTATATTTTTGTACTGCACGGGTATAGTACAACACTTTATACTTACTAATATAAAGTTAGAGGCCTGTTTATAAAAATTTAAAATTTGAGAAGGAAATTGCAAATGGATGCAAAGTTTGCAGGCCTATGCTGCAATTTATCATAAATAAAGTTATCATACGGCAGTCATTAGGTAAATAATTGACTATACATGTTTAGTTCGAACACAAAATGAGCCATTTAAAAAAAATATATTATTGCATTAGTTTACATAATTTTGTTGACAACATTGTTCTATAGTTATAATAATAATAATATTATTATTTTTAGTTGTATTTATCTATGTAAAAACAACAAAATTTAAAATTTCTTGTTTAATAAATAAATTTTTAATTAGGT
Source organism: Nyctanthes arbor-tristis (assembly GCA_963692815.1). NCBI lineage: Eukaryota > Viridiplantae > Streptophyta > Magnoliopsida > Lamiales > Oleaceae > Nyctanthes > Nyctanthes arbor-tristis. The sequence goes on from CAVNYN010220167.1 coordinate 112,512, forward strand.
CCTCCTGTGCTATACTAGTTATTTATTTATATCTAAATCGAGAGTTGCGGTACCTATAGACACTGCAATTTTCTCGCCCTTTTTCTACAGTGCCTATAACTATAACCACTGCACTCTTGCCATATAATCTTCAATCAGATTTTGGAAATTCAAATATGTAGGAATTATGTCTCAACTATGAATCATCATTAACATCTAAATCAAGAGTTGCAGTACCTATATATACCGCAATTTTTCTGTAGTTTTCTGTGGTGCCAATAGCTATAGCTACTGCACTCTTGTAGTATAATCTTCGATCTGATTAATTAATATCTAAATCAAGAGTTGCAGTACTTACAGACACTGCAATTTTCCCACAATTTTTCTGTAGTGCCTATAGCTATAGCTACTGCACTCTTGCAGTATAATCTTCAATTAGATTTGGGAAATTCAAATCTATAGGAATTCTGTCTCAGATCGATGAATCATCTTATCACTTAAAAATCCGTCTCCTTCACGAAGCTGTGGACCTAAATCTTTGTGAAGATTTCGTCCATCTTCCTTTCCCTGAACAATTTGCCTCCTTAACGCCATTCACCTTCCAAAAGCCATTGAACGTTTTCCAATCTTTTTCTAATCGAATCAATAACCTGCTTGATTTCAAAAGGCATTCTACATTCCCTAGAACAGTAGTCTTTAAATCAAGGCACACACAAAGAAAGAACCATAATCCGCATGGCAGCAAAGGCACCTCTTGTGATGGGTTAGCAATGGCACTTTACGACGGCGCTGGTGACATTCCACCTTCGTTGTCTCCATAACACCTCCAACCTCATGTGGCTGCTGTCCACCACTTCATGAAGGCGTGGGTCGTTTGTGGCTGCTCCCCGCGTTCGCTGCCTCCGGGAAACCCTTAGGACTAACCTCAATCTAGTAAGAAATTTGGGAACTTCCCTGAAGTAAGCCTACCTCTGTTTATCGTCTATTTGCATATAAATTGATACCAATATGACTTGCATACGTGAAATATAATGCATATATTTAATATAGCTTTTTGTATTCACAGAGGTTTCTGTTTCAATTAATTTAAGGCGTAAGTTGACTGGTGGTTTTGAGTTAATTTCTTGATAATTTGGGTGGAATCTATTGCAAAGCCGCTAAATTTCAATTGTAGATTCTAACATTCTTTGTTGATTTGTATTCTTATTGTTGTAACAGAAAGAAGAAAAGTTTGATTTATAGATCGGAAGAGCACAGTTTTGTTTTCAATTGACGAATTTTTTGTGATTTTTTTAATATATAAATAAACTGATTTTAGTATACTTTTTTGTGGAATATTTTGCATCGTTTTCTTCGATTTTGTATTTTGCAAAAATTTCTTTGGTTATATATATATATATTATAGTTAAAATGACCTTCGATTTCACCTCATAGTTCAAATTCATATCACAGATCCATGGGTTATTTATTGAGTCTTTGACATGAGCATTAGATTTTATCTACAGAAAACAATGTCTTGGACTAAAGGTTCATAGACTTCTAGATATTCTCTACGACTCTTGCAAAATTTCCAGAACAATTAGAAGGACGCTGGATATGTATTCGGTAAATTAAACACTTGTGAGTTGCATTTGTACACATTTGATTACGAGAGACTTAATTTGTACCAATTATAAAGGAAGATTTGTCACACAACTACTGTATAAATCTTCCTTTATCTGTTCATCACATGTGGTTTGCATGCTTTGGCAATCTTTTGTTCATTATAAATACTTTCTCAAAGTTATTATCTATTTCGGGTAATTTTCCCTCTAGTTCCCACCCTATCAACTTCATATCAATATTATCTTCATTCTTTTTTTGTCCTACTAAGTCCCTAACCTTTTATTTATTATTGTATTATGTCTACAACATCACTTTTCATTCCCAATCTTTCAGCTTTCACCATCAACCCCTATCAAAATGACTATTATACCCTTCATTTTTTATTTCTACTATAGATCCCTAACCTTTTAATTTTTATACAATTTTGTCCTCATTATTTTTGGAGAACATAGAAGCCCAACCTTTTATTTTTGTTCATGTTGTATATTCATTAATATTTTCAGTGCCTAATATTTTAATTTTTACTATTAATATCTATTAAGATTATCATTATATCAATAATTATTTAAATAAAAAAATAAAGAACAATATAAAAATTAGAAGTCTACCCACTCCAACACAATCCAATAACAATAGACAGAAATAATGATAATAAAAAACCTTATCTATAATGGTCTCGATGATATCAAATCTGCCTCAAAGAAAGTTATCGATCTAAGTATTGGTGTAACAAATTGAATTGGATTTCTAGATCTATCGCAGATAATGTGGCGAAAACGAATTGGGTAGATCTAACCCTCTAAAAACTTGAATTTTGATTTATAACAAATAAATATAATCCTAATACTCTAATTCTAATTTAATTTCTTGTCTCTCTTTATAATTTTCACCCCAATTTTCCCCTGGTCTGCTATTTGTTTCAATCTAACCTGATCTGCATATTATGGATCCACAGAAAATTAGAATTAGAGTATTAAAGTTCATTTTCATTTTTATAAATTGAAAATGATTTTTTTGTGCATCCACCTTGATCTAAATCCGCTACGTAATATGTGATGAATCAAAAAACTCGATCCAATATATTGCATCGACTCTTATCAGAAACTATGTTTTATGTGAATTATGTATCCGTCAAATTTGGTATAGATTGAGTTTTTTCTTTATCACTACAGGCGAGGATTGGTGTTTTTATTTTATATTCTTTATATTTTTATTTAAATATTTATGGGTATAATGGTAATTTTAACAGGAATTAACATTAGTAATTGAAAAGTTGAGGATGGAAGGTATTATTAGAGAAGTAACGCAATAATAAATAAAGCTTAAGGGTCTTATATGCTCAAAAAAAGATGAGGACAAAATTGTATAAAAATTGAAAGACAGGGGACCTATAGTTGAACTAAAAAATTAAGAGTATAATAGTCATAATGATGGGGTTAATGGTGAAAATTGAAAGATTAAGGACGAAAAGTGACATTGGTGAAATAACACAATAATAAATGAAAGGTTAGAAGCTTAGTAGGCCCAAAAAAAGAACGCGACAAAATTAATACAAAATTGAAAGGTTGGGGACCCAAAGTGAAACCCATCTATTTATTTCAAAAAGTTCCACTCACGAGTATAAAGAATCTCCGGAACATGCAAATACAAGCATTTACATAGAGAGAGAGAGAGCATAGAATATTTTGTTTGTGGGTTTAGATTAACAATTTTGAACATGTAGATGAATATCTCTACTACTTATCGAATCATATATTTTTTAAATAGTTTTTTGTCAATTTACTTTTGTTTTCATGATTAGTATTTAGGGGTGCTTATTATGGTTATAAATTTCTTTTCTTTTTTTCGATTCTTTATTTTTTATTTTTATTTTTTAATAAATAATCTTTCAATCTTCTTTTTCTGACTTGTTTGAATTGCGGATACGTGGATTGTATGTTCCCTCTTGGTCCGATCTGGAATATTTTCGAGCTGTTATGGCCTTTGGGTGTTTTTCCTCTTGGCTGGCATTTGATGGTATGAATGTGCTGCCATATATAATCCTTATAAATATTGTATTCTGCTAGTTCTTCATATTTGTTGGTGACAGTTTTTTACGCTAAAAGATATTAGGTAACTTGACTTCTAATCTCAATTTTCAATTTGTTGGCTTTCTATGTTTCCTGAGCTTATATATATTTTTTATTCTATTGATTAGTGTATTCATTACAACATGTTGGAACAAAAAAAAAAAAAAAGTGAATACACGTCAGTTTCTTTAAAAAGCGACGCAAAACAAAACACAGTGGTGTTTTTGTAATTATGACGTCTAGAATACACACATCGGTTGCTTGAGAAAAATGACATGTATCCCTTTAACAAGAGAATAAGCATCAAGCAACTGACGCCTATTGTAGCGACCAGAATTTTCATATTTTGGAATTATTATTTTAAAGAATTTATAGAAATTATAGCGTGTCGCTACCACCATAATCCGTATTTCATAGTTGGCCACGATATTGGTTTTAAAAGAACATGTGTCGCTCATCTAGTTTATTTTTTTAAAGAAAAACGCAAGTCTATAATTAATTAGATTTTATTTCTGAATATTAAATTCGAGTCCCATTTAATTATTCGAGTCCAATTATTCGAGTCCGTTATCCAAGAAAATTTCCCTTATTTGGCCAAATTGTAAAGTCCTGCAAAATTAAATTTTAAACCCAAATTAATATGTTAAGCCAATTTATTTGAAGGCCAAATTTTTAAGCCAACACTTATTAATTCCATTTTTGTTTTAAAGTCATTTCAGGCCCAATATCTACTTCTAACTTGATCCAAATGAAAAACTTTACTAGCCCAAGTTTATGGCCCGATTTGGGTTGAACTTAGCCAAACAATGCTTGGACTACTTCAACACTCTTTGAAGACACGTAGAATAGCTCAACATCTGATAACAGATCAGTTGTCAATTGCCCAACTCCTCTGATTTTCTGCAACAGGAAATCCAATTTGATTTCCTTAATCTCCCTCAATATCTCCCACGTACTAGCTCCCACTGTCGCCCTCTCTCTCTCTCTGTTTTGATTTCGAATTTGGGGCAAAATCAATTGGTTTAGGATTTTTAATTAAATCCTAATTTCCCTCAAGTGCCGATGTTTGTTATGCAATCAATTTGATCCCTCATGACAATTTTGAGCCCATTTCAGTCTCTAAGTTTATTCTCTGTATAAATAAGTCCCAAATCTTTGTTTTGACTGATTTCAATCCTTGTATTTTTACTGATATTTAAATTGCTCCTAAATCCTCTTTCCAGCTGTTTCAGTCCTGAAAGTTTTAACAAATCATTTTGGTCCTTTAAGTTTTGAAGAACTCCATATTGATCCCAATAGCTTTGAAAAATTATGTTTTAGTCCAAAAACTTTTAAAGTTCACAATTTAATTCTATACCTTCAAATACTTTCAAAATTCTAAGTTTAGTTATTAAATATTTTGTCTAGACGAGGAGCATAATTTGACGCATGATTAGCCTGCCCTATAGCTCAAATTTGAAAAAGGAAAGCGTAACAAGGTAGATTTCCTTTCCAAAGATGTTTTCAAAGTGGTATGCGCACATTTAATGAAAATTATGATGCAATTATATGTTATCTATTTATGCATGTGCTTATGTGATTTATGTTAGGAATATGAAAGTATGCACATAATTAGCTCGCCTTAATCGGGAGCCCACAAACTTAGCTCACCTTAATTGAGAGCCTACATGCCTAGCTAACCTTAATTGGGAGTCAGGCTCCATCATTTTGGCAGATTTAAAGACATAATTTACATGTGTATATGTGTTAAATGGTATAATATGTATTGCACGTTTTAAAGGTTGTGTGCGGGAATCTACTTTGAAACACTCACCCATTTATTTCAAACATTACAGGTCCTGAAACTGGCAGCGACTCGACAGAGGATGGCAATTGATAAAGAAAAGGATTTGATGTATATTTGTTGCAGTTCTTTTTCATTTTGGATAATTATTACTGACATGGTTGTTCTTTTGAAGTTGAATATTTCGGCAATGATTTGAGTAGTTGTTGTTCTTTTAATGATAGTTACTTTAGTAATGGTTTATGAAATAGTCTTATGTTATTTAAATAAAAGAAAGAAAAAATTTCCACGCCTACTTATGTAAATGCTTATCTTTTTTGTTTGTTAAAGTAAAAGTAAAGAAATTTAGTAGCGTCTCGAGTACTTAGAACTCGGGGCGTTACACCTATTCTTATTATGCTTTTAAAATGCATGTCAGTTATATCAACAACCGACGAACAGACTTTTGCATAGGCATCGGTTATATAAGCAATTGGTGCCTATGCTCTACTTAAACTAGCAGAATCCCCTTACTGAACCTTCCTCTTACCAAACCCCTATTTTGCACTCTCTATTTCTTTGGAACACTAAACCCCTTTCTACATTATCTATCCATCAAAGATTTCAATGAACATATGCTTTTAAAGTGGCTCACCTGAACCCACATTTTCGCTTGTCTGTTCTCTCCATTTCCTTGAAACACTGAGCACCCATCTCTCTCTCTCTCTCCCTCTCTCTAGTTAGACTGAACATCCATTTCAAAGAGATTGATTGAAGATATCAAGGAAGTGTCTTGCTTGACTTGGTCGCACACCCCTCTATTCATCTTTCTTGAATTCCCACTCGTTCTCTCCTTTCAAGGGTGCGAATTTAGCCCCATTTTCTAGGGTATGTTCTTAATTTGTTAAAAATAAGTTTTGTTGATTGGTTGGTATATATATGTAATTTCTTGGGCTTCTTTACTTGAATATATGCATGGATTGTCATGAATACATAGAAATTCATAAATTTGTACAATATTTATGGAAGTTTATTTTGATATGTGCTAAAATGCAAGAATTACATGATTAAAATAAGGAACGTAGGTCTGATATGATGTTGCTCATGGTATACGTAGACATTGGTAGGGTTGAAATTTGATACTGGAAGCAAGCAAGTAATTAGTTCGTTCCATAAGTTGGACAAATATTGCACTCCACAAGTTTCATAAAATGCCTTATAAAACTTTGCTTTAAATCTTTCAACACTAATGATGCATTGCTTATATAGATTGATAACTAAAATTATAATGCATATATATAAATAATTAACAGGCATCGATGGAGAACTAAATAAAGAAATCAAATAATGTAAAAATTCTTCAGTTCAATTTATTATGCAAACTGACATGTAATTAATAAGTATTGATAGACAAATAAATTTGAAATCAAAATAATAATAAAAAATTCTTTGATTAAGTGTGTGATACAAATGGATATGAAATTAACAAGTATTGATGGATAAATAAATTAAGGAAATCAAATAATGTAACAATTCTTTTGAAAGGAAAAATTACTTGCTAAAAGATGTAACTCTTTTTTTTGAATATCTTGATAGATTGTGAGTTATAGATTAGAGTTGGATGTATGGGAAATGTACCACAGAAGAATATATGAATGGAGTTGAAGAGCTTGTAAAATTTAGTAAGGATAATAGAAAAAAGAAACAGAAGAATTGATGGCGTGTCCCTACCACAATTGTAAAAATCTGAAAACGTTTTGTAGCTATATGAAAGTGAAGCACCATTTGATTAGTTGTGGTTTTAAGGAATGTTATATAAGGTGGATATGACATGGTGAGAGTTTACTTCCTAGGATGAGCACTGGTGACAACGAGGAGATCGGAAGAGGAGAATACAGTGAACAAAAATAATGAGATTCATGTAGACAGTGAAGATAATGATATCTAGAATGATCGGATAAATGAAATGATGAGTGATATATAAGATGAATTCACTAAGGCGCCGCATATATTCAGCAGCTTTTTCATCGATTCTGAAAAACCTTTGTTTCCTAGATGTAATATATTCACAATTTTGTCTATTGTGCTCAAATTGTATAACTTGAAAGCAAAGAATAGGTAGGGTGATAGGAGTTTCACAGCGTTATTGAAACTTTTAAGAGACATACTCCCAGAGGATAACGAGACTCCTAGTTCAACCTAGCAGGAAAAGAAATTGTTGTGCCTGTTGGGTATGGAGATTAAGAGGATACATGCATGTTTAATGATGATATGTTGTACTGGAATGATTATAAAGACTTGCATGTGTGTCCACAGCGTAGGGTGTTATGGTATAAGAGAAAGGACAATGATAAATGTAGGATAAGAAAGGTCTTTCAACAAAGGTGTTATGATATCTACCCATAATATCGCGATTCAAAAGTTTGCTTGTGAATGCAAAGGATGCAAAGAAAATGTGGTGGCATGTTGATGGGAGAAAAGAAGATGGAAAACTAAGTCACCTGGTCGATTCTTCTCAGTGGAAGAACATAAACAGGATGTTTCTTAAATTAGATGGTAAAGATAGGAATCTTAGGCTTGGACTATGTATCCTCATGGTAACATGAGTAGTTAACATAGTACTTGGCTTGTTCTATTTGTGTGTTACAATCTTGCTCCATGGTTGTGTATGCAAAGAAAGTACATCATGTTGTCATTGCTAATTTCAAGGCCTAAGCAATCGGGAAATGACATAAATGTGTAACTAGTGCCACTCATTGGTGATTTGAGATTTTTTTGGAATGGAGGTGTCTTGGGGTTTGATGCGCAAAGTCAGATGCGTTTAACATTACGTACTATGACTTTTTGCATTACAAATGACTGATACTACAAAATAGTACTTTAGGCCTCGAATGCAATGACGAATACATGTCGATCTTGATGCCAATGTTATTGGCAGTGAGGCGCATAGTAAAGGGTATACGCGTCGGGTTTTGTCGGTCCAAGAACCGATGCCTATTATTCACTTTAGGCGTCGGTTGTCTTGTTGGGACCGGTGCCTATTTGTCTTAATAGTTTCTACTATGGACAAATAGGCGACGGTTTTGGAGCAACAACCACTGCCTAGTGCTCATTCTTTTAGTGCCACTTGCAATCACATTTGCCGATGATCTATTGCAAAAGAAAACAACAAATGCACAATACACAACTAAGAAGAAATAGCACCAACACTAGCAATTTATATACACTTTTCTTTTTTTACATTACAAGGAGACTGTAGGGGAGGGAAATCGAACCCTTAACCAAGAGTGTAAACAGCACGGATGCTACTAGACTACAAAGACCTTTGGAGCAATTTGCATGCATTTTAACCCAATCATAACCAACATAATATAAATCAAACTATAACCAATAACTACTCCAAATATTAGCAATAATGTAATTCATAAATTACTTAAATTCATTATAAACTAACCATAAATATCTTCAAATCATTGAAGTGTACATGTTTGCATAAAAAGTTATAATGTATAAGTAAACCATATTTAAAAAAAAAAAAAAAAAAGACAAAACCGAAAACTACATACAATTGTCGACAAAGTACTCAATCAATTTATCCTGAATCACATCAATATTCGTTTGACTGTATGATCCAACTTCATATGCCTCCAGCAATCCAAACGAAATACACGTTACTTTGTTAATGAAAAATATATGTATATATATATATATATATACAGGATTAGACAATTCTTAGTTTTCTATAAATATTTATACCTTGTCAAGTGTTTCTAAATTATAAGAACATAGTGTGACTATCTCGTATATATTTCTCATCACATAAAAGCCACACTCATCGGATCTCAGTTGCTTAGAACGCTAAAATTTCCAAAGAGTTAAAAATTAATATTAGTGATCCAACCAATAAAATTTAAAACTTCAATAGTTATTGTAACCTATAAAGGATACTTTTCATACCGTAATTGATTTTCACATAGAAGTGCTACGTCTTACAATCCCTTTTACCTACAATATTCTAAATGCCCTAAAGTTTTAATATATATGCACAAGTTAATCTACTCAAACTTACACAAAAAGACTATTAGGTAATATTCATTGATAATTGCTTACATATTCAAGGTCCTTTTGATTACTAATTTGCGCTTAGACTCCAAAGAATCCAAGTAGTACACGATGTTATTTTCAATGCAAAGCACAAGAAGCATCTAGTGGTTCAGAATATTTTATAAACGTGTAAGTTTGCATTTTAGTTATAAATGATTCAAATTAAGCAAAAGAAAAAGAATAGTGAATAGCAGTAATGGTCTTACCCGCATGATACGGTACAAAAATGTACTTCTTATCCCTCAATTGCCTCGGTGAGTTCACCATGTAATTGAAACTTTTGCTGCTAGTACAGTCAAAATTAACAACCGCAATTAGCGTTGGACACAAACCCGATATTTTCGATCCCGAATTCATTGCACAATTGATGCAGGTACCTGAAATGTATTATACTAAAAGTTAATTGTCAAATTAAAATTTATATGAAAATTGTAAGTGTGTGGGATAAAGTCTTACATTTCAAAAGTTTGCAAAATAGGTACTTTCAACCATTGCATCTTGAATAGTACGGTTATATCGTCAACCAAAACATGAATCTCATTCATCTTGTTGATGGAGTGTTGAAACACATCCCAATCCATTGTCACGTCAATAAAATCCTCAGTAAGGGTCAGTTAATTGTCAAATTGTGCAATTTCTAGAGGACGAGACTCTAGGATGCCAATATTACATCATCAATAAGATCAGCATGTATCGAATAGATTTCAACACTCGCACTTATTTTACCTTTTTCCCAGAATGTCATTTTCTTTTGTAAGTCTTCCTACAGTGAGAAATTATTTACCCTTATAATACGTGTAATACATAAATAAATGTACAAAGAAGCTTTTATATAACTTAAATTTATTACCTCTCTTGAAAACACTAAATATGCGAGCCATTATTTGGTGACGGAATGTAGTTTGCATTGGAATATTTAACTCTCTCACACCATTAGCTATATCATCAACTAACACTTTGTAACAACCGGGTAGAAGTTGTTGATGGTGCACCAATGTATTATGGTCGGATGGGAAAACCATCTTTGTGGCCACAATGTGAGTCTCTCTATTAGAAACAAGGGCGCGACAGCACGGGATTAGTTTCTTCGATTATTCAATGTAAGTGAACAATTAACATTAGCCTGAAGTATTGAAATGGAATCAATACATTCAACATATTCTCAGTAAAAGACAGTCTAATTGTAAAATTGTACAATCTCTAAAGGGCAAGACTCAGGGATACCAATGTTGCATCATTAATAAGATTAGGCTATGTCAAACGAATCTCAACACTTGCACACTGTAGAAATTATTTATCATCATAGCATATATAACACAAAACGAAGTTTATAAAGAAGCTTTTGTATAAATTAAATTTATTACCTAGCCTAAGATCACTAAATGTGCAGGCCACTTAGCAAAGCTTTCAATTGCATTCCGCTATCTGGTGATGGAATGTAGTATGCACTGGAAGATTCAACTCTTGCATTATCAGCTGAAACTTTGTAATGACCGGGGAGAAGTTGTTGATAATGTACCAAAATATTCGGGTCGGATGGGAAAACCATCCGTGTGGCCACAATATGAATCTCGCTGTTAGAAAAAAGGGTGACACGATGTAGGATTGGCTTCTTCAATTATTCAATATAAGTGAACAATTAACGTTAGCTCGAAGTATTGAAATGCAGTCAATACATTCAACAACAAGATAACTCAACACTAAGTACCTTAAGGGCAAGATGTGGCTAAGGATTAATGGAGTGGCAGCTACTATAAGTTGGTGGTCTAACGCATGGACTAGCTGCCGTATCGCCAAAAAATTTCAGAGGTTTTTCTATGCCAAGGTGTTAGAGGACGGAGGCAAATCATGACGCATCATGTTAAGCTGGGGCTGCATCTGTGTCATATTCTCTTTCCTCACTCCCTCATCTATGCTAGCATCCACCTCTGACGTGATCACTTGTCTAATACCATCCAGTGACATAACCCTACTTGGTCCTCTCTTCGTCTTGTCATGTCATCCATAAATGTCCCTCACGATAACGTATACGCCACATCTTCTACTCGACCTGAGGCTCCTCCTTACCTAGCACCACCGTCAAGATATCCTGGTATCTTTTTGGGGGCAAACATCCCTTGGCTGACCGCTTCTTACTTTTCTTTCTGATAGACAAAGTGAAATAAATATAAGTACTTAAATTAGTATTAAATAACTAAAATTATGAAAAATTGAAAAATTATACTTACAAGACGCTCTTCCGATCTCTTTATTTTCTCATTGGGGATGCAATGAGTACCATCAGACATCTTTTTCGTCCTTACTCAAATCCAATTAAACTGTGATCTTAGCTCAGAAGGGTCAACCTAACTGGCCCACATGAAGAGAAGGAAGATAGGAGCACTGCAAGGAAATAGGAGCACTACAAGAAAAATCTTTTTTTTTTTTTTTTTGCAATGGTCGTAAACAGTCGTAAAAGACCAAGGAACCGTGGTATATATTAAAAAGGAGAAACAGGCATGGGCCCCTTTGCATTGCATGGAATTGTTTCAGTTTTGGAACCAATTTTGTAACCATTAAGATAGCATATATATACATATCATTTTTATCAAGGAAGAGGCTTAATGTATCTAGCTTACTTGATTTTTAGTCAATCAAATCATCCAGAGGTCCTAAGAATCAAAACTTAGTCCCATCCAGCTTTAAATTCTCATAAATTCTACCCATCTCATTTTTAAAGAAATTCTATCAATTTCAACTAAAATTACCTTAATTACATACGGATCTCCAATAATTAGGCTGTTAAATTATTTTGCCTTATTGAGTGAAAATATTAAATGTTCTTTGTTCAAACATATATATCCCATCCAAAGAATAATACTTGGTTCAAATTTCCAAAGACAAATAATGATAAGGACAAAAAACACTACAGTTAAATGAGGACAAGAACATAGTAATGTGTAAGAATTCTATTGATGAATACTCCAAGCTAAGTTAAAGGTATATTCTTATTCTAATTAGTTAATATGTGTACTCTCCAACATGTTAGAAATGTGTTACCTTTTTACTCTTTTAATTAGAAAAACACAATGTAAAAAGGCATACACACTAGAATAAAGAAAGGAGATTAAGATGTAAATCTGCATAGACACTAGAATAGAGAAAGGAGATTAAGATTCCTTCCAAGTTTCCATGATTTGAAACATTGTGGGCTTCTATCCTAGTGATTTTCTATTGAGATGGAGATTAAGATTCCATCCAAGTTTCTATTGATGAATACACATAGTAACCCATGGTCTCCTTTCTCTATTCACATTAAAATTCTATTGATTCTATTCATGTTTCCATGTAAAAAGACTATAGAAGAAAGCTGTTCATTTCTCATCAAATGAGCATAAAACAAGGTCGTGAGTGCAACTATGGTCTTGTCTACCAATCTAATGTTCCCTTCCTTCCCTTACCTTCAATCGGCCATGTTTAAACAGAAAAGAAGAAGAAAACCATCAATTATTTAGTGAAACTAATAGATGAAAGTTATGAACTCACCTTCAATCTTATTGTGAAGAAGCTGCGACTAATTGAAAAGGGTTTCAGAGTGAGTGAGAGCTAGAGCAACTGAGAGAAAGAGAAAAAGAGAGCGAGAGTGAGAGCGAGAGCGAGCGGAGAAGAGAGAGAGAGACAGAGAGAGACGGTGGGTTTTAGGCTTTCAGCTGTGAAAGTTGATAGACAGTGGGTTTTCTTTTTTATTCTTTGATTTAGGGCTAAATTTTCTCACGCACTGGACGAGCCTTTTTGCCAAGTTTTTTTTTTCACTTTTCATTAATTTCTAACCATGGTCGAGAATTAATGTCATGAAAAATATAGTATTTATTGTGATTATTAAATACTACCGTTAGGGACGCATAACTAGCTGGTCGGCTGGGGCAGCCCATGGCCCAGCCTGTAAAAAGCCCGAGCCGGCTCAGGTCGTGGCTTGTTTAAGACGAGCCCGGGCCCGGGTTGAGGCCCAAATTAATGGGTAAGCTCGAGCCAGGCCGGCCCGTGTGCCTCTCCGGGCCAAAATAGGCCGGCCCATAATTACTGGCCCTTAAGGCCGGTGTTTGAATTTTAAAAAAAAAAATTAATTGATCAAGGAAAAGTTTTCTTGTGCAAGGAAAAGTCAGCCGAGAATTGATAAGGAAATGATGGGATAGGACATACTTTGACCAACGAAAAAGAAGGAAACATTTCTTGTTCTTGCGCTTGTGCATAGGAAATATAAAATATTGAAATTGTCATTCAATCAAGGAAAAGCAAAGCATTCATTGTCAGCCAAGCCAAGCATTGATAAGTGATGGGATAGGACATACTTTGACTAAAGAAAAAAGAAACATTTCTTGTGTTTATGTATGGGAAATATTGAAATTGTCATTCATATCAAATCAAATAGTATTAGTCTATGAGGGTGGTAGGGTAGCTGGGAAAATGGAAATGTAGCTGAGCTGTGGGATTTCTAGGAAATGTATATACGCAACGATTGTTCAAGCTTTCAATTTGAACATTCTGAATATCAGAACGTTCAATCTTTACACAACAAAATGATAAGAAAAAGGGTTAAATTTTTGTCTATAAATTCTAAAATTTTACACTAACATTTTAAACAACAAAATCAACTTATTGTTTGCTCTTTTATTCCAATCACGAGATCAGTTTGTCAATTTTCCCGTATTAGAATTCAAATTCTTTTTCTAGTTTCATATTTTTAACTTTTTTATTTTTTTATTTTTATTTTTTTTACAAATATTTGTATTATAAGTGTTACAAATGGAGTTTACCAACCAAATTGATGAACTTTTGGGTACTCTAGGCTCTCAACCTACCCAAAATGCTTCTGAAAATCCTCTAATCGACTTGGATGCTACTCATGAAGAAGGAGCAAGAGAAGGCAAATGAACAAGAAAGGAGTCATCTAATGTATGACAGTACTTTACAAAGAAAAAAAGTTGTTACCCAAGATGGAGTAGATATTTGGAAAGCATGTTACAAATATTATAGTAAAGAGGTTGTTAGTTGGAAACCCAAATCAAAGCACAACTCATTCTTAGACAAATACGAAAGTCCTGTAAAATAAGGCCGGTTGAACACGTGGACCCAAGACAAAGCTAACTTGTATTTGATGGCACTAGTTCAGTTCTTTTCAATTGGGTCTATTCTCAACAAAGATTTTGAGAGGGATTGGCATTATATGTAGCTGTAGAAGAAATGTCACTTTGTATGGTAGACTCTCCACACTTCACTAAACTTGTGCAATAATATCTCAACCTAGGTATAAGTCCTATTCTAGAAATACACTTCATGCAGATGCTGTAAATTTATATAATAGGAAAAATTTTGATGCCACAGAAGCCTTAAATAGTTTTAATAGTGTCATATCATTTATATCAGATTTATGGACTCGTCATAACTGAAAAGGTTGTATTGCATCAACTACCCATTACATTGATAATGTGGATTATGAATAAAAAGATTATCGCATTTAGGGTTGTAGAATATCCTTATAATGCAACTAATATTTACTGAGTTTTGAAAAGTATCATAGATGAATATGGTATGCAAGAGATGGTTAGAAGTTTTACATTTGTCAATGCTAGTGTCAATAAACAAGTTGTTGAAAAATATGTCGAGGATATTCGTCCTGCATTTGGAGCTTTTTTGTTTCTCACATGCATTGTGTTTGTCACATTCTTAACTTGATTGCTCAAAGTGTGCTAGAATACATAAAAAATGAATTGGAAAAAATTAGATTAGCCATAAATTTTATTAATGTGTCACCCGCCCGAAGACAAGCATTTACGTATATGTGTATAAAAAATGGCGTACAAGAGAAATCGTTGGCCTTTGATGTACCTCATAGATGGAATTCTATGTATTTTATGTTACGTTCATGTTATAAACATGAAAAAGTTATTTCAGAATATTATAATGATTGATAAACTTTTGGACCTAAAAAAATTAGAAGATTGGGAATGGGCTACTACATTTTCTATTATATAATTTTTAGAGCTTTTTTATGTGGCTACAAATGAGTGTAGTGGTATTTACTACCCTACAACTCCACTTATTTTATAACATATTTTTAAAATTGGAAAAATATTTAAAAGGTATAGAGATCTACTAATTTTTGTTGATGTAATATATTTAATGGAGAATAAGCTTAAAAATATTGAGAGGAGTTACCCTTAATATTTATTTTATCTTCTGTGATAGATCCTCGATTTAATTTGAAAGATACTAACTCTCTTGTAAAGGGAATTAAGCAGAACTTGAATTTGAAATTTTCTCCTCCACAAATAGTAGATTATTTATTAGAAA
Source organism: Nyctanthes arbor-tristis (assembly GCA_963692815.1). NCBI lineage: Eukaryota > Viridiplantae > Streptophyta > Magnoliopsida > Lamiales > Oleaceae > Nyctanthes > Nyctanthes arbor-tristis. Next base: position 128,361 of record CAVNYN010220167.1, read on the forward strand.
TGTACATGCATTATGCTACAATGGAAGGTCAAGGTAATACTTCTTCTCAAAATCAAACTTCTTATAGTGATGAACCTTTAAATAAAATGTAGGAGTTTTTAGATGCAGATGTTCCTTCAACTAATTATAGTTCATATGGATATGGCACTATAAGTGTTGCTAATACAAATAGTAATATTTCAGTTGAGTTATTTTCATATTTCCAAGTAAATGTTTGTAATGTTTTATCACGTCGCGAACTAGAGCCTTTTGATGTTCTAAAATAGTGGATGTGTAATGCAAGGCAATATCCAATTATATAAAAAATTGCACGTGATTTACTAACTCCTCCAATGTCGACAGTAGCATCTGAATCTGCATTACTTTAAGGGTACGATATTAACCAATGAATGATCAAGACTTAAAGATGATATACTAGAAGCTCTAACATGTCTAAAAGGTTGGGAATATGAAGAATTACGTATACAAGATAAAGTGGATAGTATATTAGCGGAGGATTTAGAGCAATAACATATTGGAGGCTCGTCTTAATTATTGTAAATTTCAAATGTCTTTACTTTTAATTTTACAAATTTTACTTACTTTTATTTAAAAAAAAAATAAAATTGTACATGAATGTTTTCATTCATGTGAAATTTTAACTCTGCCTACAATTAATGTAGCCGGTTCGAAGTCCAGAAAAAAAAAGAGGAGGGTTATCTTTGTAATATCTTAATTACTTGTTTTGTAATTTCATGCAAAAGTAATGAGATGGTGGATTAGTTGTCCTACCCTACTGTTATCTTTCCAGTGATAAAATCATGTTTGCTAAAAAAAAAAAGAGCCAGCCAGCTGACCCCGCTGGGCTTGGAAAAGGCCTGTGCTAAAGCTCGGATCAATCCTCAATTTCTTAAGCCCAGTCGAGCCGGGCTTTACCTCAGGCTTTTTAGGCTCGAGATCAAAAAAGTCAGAGCTAAGTGCGAGCCCAAATGTAGGCGATCTGAGCCAGCCATTGACATGCTTAACTGCCGCGAATAATCATAACAATTATGACGGTTATAGTAAAAACCGTTGTTAATATTCCTTTCACTGCACTTAATTTTATGGTAGAGGTATAAACTACAGTAATTTTCACTATTTTTTCCGTTACTGTAGCAAATGATGTTTATAACAGCGGTTTTGTTGTCGTCGTAAAAAATTTCATTGTAAAAACTCGATTTCTTGTAGTGGAGGTCTTCAAAAAGCCACTTCAGTCTCATCCCTAGATAATTGCAGAGCCTAAAAAGTATGGCTGCTCATATGCGTTTGACTTTGCTTCGCCTTCTCACTTATCTCCTGAAAGTCAATTCGTCACCTGATTTTAGTTTTCACCTAGATAAAAAAGTAATATCTATTATGTTATGACCAGACCGTAAACTCTGGAGTGTCACGATCCTTCTCACTGCTTTGGTGTAATGAATTTATAAAACTCAAAGGGAGATTTATATTTCTTTTTCTTCTTTCTTATCTAATTTTGCACCAGTGAAGTCTTGAAGTCTCTTCATCTCTCTCCAGCTACTCTCAATATAGTCTTTTTAATGTCGTCATTCTTGAAATAGAGTTGCTTCTACAAGAAAACAATGTTATGCAATATTATTGATAATATAAGCTATTATACGATATCAATTAACTATGTATAAAGTAATTTCAGACCTTGATGTCTTCCTAAACAAGCTCCTTAAGGCCAAGCTCGACTGAATGCAATTGAGGTAGTTTATATGTACATGAATCCGAACCACACTCTCCACTTAACTACTAAATTGCTTACTAAATGTCCCGATCGGCCTACGATACTTGTCAAATTGAAGCTTTCGTGTCTCATTATGCATCTTCTTCAATTTTTTGCAAGTGGTTATACTTCTCGTCTACTTCTTTGTGCTGCTAGACAAATCATTTGGTACACTTGAGATGTCAGCCATCAAGAATGCTTACCACGTGCCTACTTGTATGTGTAAAAACACAAGCAATTTAGTGTTACCAAAATCACATCAAGATAGTAATAGTTCATAAAGCATGTAAATCATAATATACAAATCTAGAAGCAAGATTTCAAGTAACAATCAATAGAGTATGCAGATAACATAATAAAATGGTCATCATGATAGCTCAGCCAACCAACATCTACAAGAGTGAAATCTAATTAAGGAACTAGAACACTCTGTCTATTTTTAACCCATTTACAGTGAAAGAGATGAACCTAAAAACCTTGTAACTAAGTTCTTAGATTTCTTCAATGACACCATAATACGATATTGAGGCATCCACTACACTGGTATATGTGACACTAGAATATTTTCTTGACAGTGCTACCAACATCACTTTACTATTTTGCATCATGCTCTTATCATCCTTACGTTTTGTCTAAAATCTATATAGAAACGTTGTCTAACCTCATAAAGCCTTCCAAAACAATTGCTGGATGAATGTAGATTGCCTCTTGAATATGTACAAAAGGATTGCCAGCTATCTTCACTAATACTAAGTTTATTGGTCCTATTGATTTTAATGTACATTAAGGTTTAAAATTTTTAACTGACGTATAGATATTACCCATTTATTATTTAAATTCCTATTGATTATATTTCTGCATATGCATCGCACGGGCACTATACTAGTATACTAGTTTTATGTACCCGTGCAAAGCACGGGAATTATATGTTTTTAGAAATAAATAAATTATATTAACAAAATGGTCAAAACTGAATTATCAAAAATAGTATCAAGCATGCATACCCTGTAATGAGACTATATTTTATAGGAGACAGCATATTAATACCAACATAATAAAAGATAATTCTTTCAATTTCCTTTCTTTTTCTCCCCCCCCCCCCAACATAATTCTTTCAATTTCAATTTTAATTATTATAAATTGTGTAAAATTTCTTTATCTACATGTAACACAAACAAATATAAATATATTATTGTGTAAATGCCCATACAATAAAAACATTTACTGCAAGGTAAGTAACACCACATAAGGGATTCTCTCACCGAATTCCTTAATAATTCAAACCAAATCCTTAAATCATAGAACACAAACTTCAGAAGATTCACAGGTCTAACTTTTCACACATTCACAAAAGATGCAATGCAACTAAGACAATAGCGCAGATTCTAAGTCAACATTTTACACTAGCAATGTAGTAGATTAAGCAATATCATATAATTTAGAATTCAGTATTTCATAATTAAAATAGAACATGAAAATCCAAAACTTTCATCCGTCGGTTATGTTCTCATATGCATCAAGGTGATCCTTAAGGCAAATGCAGATAGGAAAGTCTGATAAGAAAGAACGTATGATGATTATTTACTCCAAAAAACATAGAACGGTGGGTTCAAATGTTAAAGTAATTTTCTTGAATAAAACAGGTAGAGAAAATGATTGTGAGGTTTGAGAATATACCACGTTTGGCTTCAACTCCTTATTCTTGTGCAAATTCTTGCATTCTAAGTTGAGTTTTCAAATCATCAACTGGATTTCGAATCATCAAAATAACAAAATTGATATACAAGTACCCAGAACCCTATATCATTCATCAAATACACATACATTCACTTGCACAAAATAGATTGACAAACAAAGATTGAGAAGCACATTAGAACCAGAAAGCTTGGCAAGTAGAAACTAAATTACGGAGTATAAAGAAGAACACAGATTAAATGACCAGATTAGAAAAATTATAACCCCAAAGCAAAGCCCAATAAAGAAATTCTAACAACAAAGCAAAACCCAATAATTTTGTCATCTAAGAAAAGATAAAACAATTTAAAATAGAAAAGGAAAGAGGGGTCAATGATTTAAATGCTTTTCCTGGGCAATAAGAGGCATATCCATCCAGTAAGAGAAAATGAAACAAATATTTATTTTTAGATAGGTTACGCTATCTAAAACAAATATATATGGTCTACATTTTGTAGTTTTAGTTACAAGTGAAATTAGTTCACTGCAACTATCCTGTTTCGTTCCACACTGTTTCGTTCCACACTCATGCGGAACTTGTTAACTTATTTAGGGAGGAACAACTTACAGAATAAATTTGGTACTATAGGTAAGTAGAGTAAAATAATCTATTATGACTGCCATCCAAAGAGAATAATAAAATACCCAAGATTGAGAAGTGTAATAAAATTCAAAAGCTTTTAAGCATATATTAGTCAAGCAAAACCAAAAT